>VFFE01007660.1:8252-44441 GCA_008921705.1 Burhinus oedicnemus | reverse complement strand
TCATGCCAGCAAAGAAACTGAATCATAATGAACTATTGTAAACCGCTACTTCTTTTTGTCTTTGTTGCTATGTTATCCAGGAGCGACACCTTGTGGACAAAACTTGCATTGCGGTATCGGGAGGTCAGTACCAATAGAACTGTAACTCTCTCTCTCTCTCTTATATATATATAAGCGATCGCTCTTGCGAAATTACAGGCTAGCAAGGGAATGTTGGTCAAATCGGTCTTTCGTTTGGTAGTCCGAAGACCCCGTAAAGAGAGCCTGTTTATCGAGCTGAAAATGCTCTCGAGTTCTGTGCCAATGCCAGATTTAGAGCTGACGATCCGTGGGGATATTGGACCAAGGGCAGTGGTTTCCCTAAACGGTGGGGCTCCTATGGCTTTCCAAGAGCTTTTCCTTCATATCACATGGAACTGGTAATTCAAGAGGTCCATCACTGTTCCAAAACCTTCTCTGATGTGACAGCAACAACGAAGAGAGGCTTTTCCTTGAAGAGAAATCTCTGCTGGATCTGGGCCTCGATATGTGGCAGAGTGACAGCGATCTGAGCCCAGGGTCTCCTTATTGAACTTGTTTTTTTCCTGCAGATCCTCCACCCACTGCCGAGGGACCCACCAGAGCCACCTCGGGCAGGTGGAGGCTCCGGAGGGGCGGGGCGGCCTGCGCAGCCTCCAGCCGGGCAGCAGCTTCCCTGGTCGGAAGCTCTGTCAGGGCAGTGGCCTACGGCCAGGCCGCTGCCGAGCGCAGCCCTCGCCCGCTCTGTGCCCCCAGGGTTCCGCCGGCCCCAGAGCGCTGCCGAACGAGCCCTCCTCGTTCTCCGCAGGCCTCAGGCTGGTGGGCAGGCTCGCAGGGCCCCCAGCTGGCTCGGGGCCCGCTAGCGGGCTGCGCTGCCCTTCCCGCGCCAGCGGCCGCTGCTGGGGGGCCGGCGCTCCTCAGGAGCAGCTTGGTGGCGGCTTCCCGCCCCTGGGAGCCAGCGCCGGGGAGCGCCGGCACGCCCCGGCTCTCGGCCGCCCCTCTCGGGAGCCCAGCCGTCCGCCGGCCGGGCCCTCCGCACGCACGGACAGCCCCAGGGTGCCGGGGCAGCGGAAACCCCCCTCAGACAGCCGGCGAGGACCTCGCCAGCCTCGCCGTCCTGCCGCGGGCGGCTGCCGCCATCTGCAGAGGTAGGGGAAACCGCCGCCTCTCGGCGGCTGGGCTGAGGGGGGAAGCCGGCCTCCGTGCACACCCCCCCCCCCCCCGCCTGGGCAGAAGCCTCCGGCAGCGCTGTCCTCTGGGGGCACCTGGTCGAGGCGGGGTGCCGGGAAATGGGGGAACGGCTTTTTGCCAGAGGGAACGAGGTTCTGGGCCTGCTTCTCCTGTCGGTGACTGCGCTTTTTTTGCCCTGGCTTGTTTCCTGGCTTGGCTTGTTTTTTTCCTCTGCTGCGAGTGAACCGTTTTGGATTGCTGCAGGCATTGGCAGTGGACAAGCCGGGGTGAAGAAAAGGGGAAAAGGCGTCCCGGAAGCCATGGGGGGGGCCGAGCCCTGTGCGGGAGCAGCTGTCGGTCAGAGACCCAGGTTGCTTTCAGCCAGCGACGGAACGTGAGTGTTGGACAGGCGATTCCTTGCCTTTTCCTTTCTTCGTGCTACAAAAGCACCATCAGTCGTGGCACCTGTCAAGCTATGGGTGCAGGTTTCAGTGGGGGTTAGTCAGCAGTGTTGCCGGATGCCGTTTTGCAGCTGGATGTACCTGGAATGTGTTTTTGATTGTACGTTCAACCGAAGAAACAAAACCTCACGGGGTGGCAGTGGTGTGATAAAACGGAACAGGTTCTCTCTGTTCTTGTGGAGTTTGGGTTTTTTTTCTATGTGATGGGATACGGAAAAAGGGCTCGAACCTGGACCTGAACAGCGATACCGCTCATCCCTCTGAATAGAACAAGCTCATTGATGCCCAGAAAGTTGCAAATGAGTGAGACTGCAATGAATGAGCAACGGTGCTAAAGGTGGGTGTGACCTGTCCGGTAGAAAAATGCTGCCAGGGGAGAGTGAAGAGAAGAAACAACTTTCATTCTGAAATGATTGGTGTGGGATCAGTTGGTAAAATCTGGTATTTTTGAGCCCAGCCCCGTGGGAAAAAAACCCTGTTGTTCTGAGGTTGAAGCTGCCAGGAAAGGGCAGAGCGCTAAGGTTTGTGGGGCAATGAAAGCACTCCCAAGGAAGAGTGAGGAGGAGCAACAGGTTTCCCACCTGGCACTCTTGGTGTGGGATCAACTAGTAGATGTTTGACATTTTTGAGCCCAGCCCTGTGGGGAAAAAGCTGTTGTTCTGAGGACGAAGCTGCCAGGAAAGGGCAGAGCACTCAGGTTTGTGGTCCTGTGGAAGCACTGCCGTGGGACAATAAGGAGAAGAAACAACTTTCTTTCTGAAATGATTGCTGTGGGAGCAATTGCTAGACATTGGCAATTTTTGATCCTGGCCCTGGAGACAGTGTTGAAATATACTCTTTTGAGGCTTAAGTCAGTGGGAAAGCATGCAGTCCCAAGGCTGGTGGGCCTCTGAAAGCTGTGCCAAGGGCCACGTAGGACAAGCAAGTACTTTCTCTCATGGCACCTCTGGTGTGGGAGCACTAGCTGGATGTTTGCAGTTTCTGATCACAGCTCTGGTGACAGTGTTTAATAAAGTTTTGGGGTTTTATTGATACTGGCCCTAGACTCTGGGAAAATCTTGCTTTAGGCATAGAAGCTGAACAATTTGACAGATAGGTGAAGTTTATTGAATTTATTGCAAAAATCCAGAAGGTAATGGATATCTTGAATTTCATATCTTATCTCTTCAACTGACAAAAACATGTTTTCTAAAAAGAAACACTCCAGAGTATGGGCAGAAATATGCTAAGCTTTCAGAATATAGTTTCAAAGTTTCTTGAAGAGGTAATTAAATATTTTATCTTTTTTTAATCCCACAAGCCCATGTTATACCTATAATACAGAAATTACATCTTTGTTATAAAACTGGCCTTATTTATTGACTTAATCCTTGAAATGTAATAAGCTAAAGCAGACTTCCCAGCCAAAAGTCAGGTTCTTGAGGAATACTGATGGACTCTATCCTTTTCTTGTAGCAGGGGTGCATGGGTTAGTTTCTAATATTTTTCCGAGCAGACTGGTACTTTGCATCTTTATAAGAACATTAATGTACCAGAAAACTTTCAAACTCTTTTTTACACTATTCACTGTTATGTCAAAATGAAGTTTCATGCCACTGTTAGCTTTCGTGGAATACAATTTTCATAAAGGTAAATTGCATTATGACTGTCAGTTTAACAGTTTAAAATATAAAAGAAAGTAAGATTGCCTCATAATATAAAGTACATTATACAGTATGATCTAAAGAATTTTTTTAAGCTTTATGTCATGCATTTTAACAGGATTTTTGCTATTTCCCTGCTGTCTCCGTTAGAAGACATAGAATGTTAATTCCTGCCCTGATGCGAAAAGTGAGCATTCTGTAATTCAGAAGCACCATTCCCAGGTAAACACAAAAATACACTACCAATGTAGTTACACAGGTCAGCTTCTGTTTTGTTTTGGGAGGGGGAGGAATTCTGCAACACTAATGTTTTTATCTGAATCTACAATTCTAGAAACACCTAACCAGCCTATTTGGCTGCTCTCTTCTATCTTTTCAACACGGTTCAAACATTTGGTACCTGATGTAATGCTATTTCTGTACATGGTCATGAAAATCAGAGGAACAGCAGCACACTGCAATTCACTTACATAGCTGTTGATTTGGACTTCCTTCACCAACCATTGACACGCTATTCCATTCACCATCAATTGCCTCACAGAGAAAGTGGCCAAATGATCTCAGTAGGCATAAAAGAGACCTCATTAGAAAGGGAAAATTACTGAATATAAGAAATTGCCTATGAGCCTGGGAACTAGGTCTGTGAATCAGAAGCATCCTTGTAAAGCGCGACTGGAATCTTTGAAGCACACTTGCATACCTAGAAACTGTAGACAGTCTGAGATCAATAAGTTCAACAAACAATGAACAGTATTGGCAATTTATCATTTGAAAAGGTGAAAAATAGTCTGGAATAAGGGGAGGACATCCTGAGACAGTAAGAATCAGCATAACTGCTGTTCTAACTGCAAGAACAGGAAAACAGTATGGAAAAATAAAAATGTGTCTGAAAGAACAGAAAACATTGTCATCTATTGGCTATTCCTTTTGAAAAATAGAAATCAGTAGAACCTATTGGCTGCTCGAGGTGGTGGAGTCCTATGCCTGGTTATGCCTGCAGACCAGCACTATCTCTAACTAGGACTGCAAACACTCCCCACACCTTTAGCAAGAATGAGCCAGAAGCTTCAGAGACACAGAATCCTAAGTGAGCAAGCTAAAATGAGCAGCTAAGCCCTGGGATTCAGAACTTTTTACTGAACAAGGAGGATTGGGGGTAATAGGGAAGTGTGATGTCCTGATTCCTCTCCAGACCTCTGCTGTGGCAGAAGCAGCAGCCTGGCAGACACACAGAGGGCATTGCATTCTGCATAGTCTTGTATAAGTGGTTTCCTGCCTGGCGAAGGGAAGGGGGGAGAAACTAAAGGGAGTTTATGGAAGCTGGTCAGATGGCAGACGTGTATTTTTTCTCTCCGTTCTTAGTGTTTCTTGGTATTTGTTTACAAGCATTTGAAAGTGATGGGTAGCTGCCACTCCGGAAATCTTAGAAAAGGCATCATTGAGCATATATACTACTGGAATGTCAGTGAGGCAGTACTGTCAACTTGTCCACTTTTTGTCCTGCATTGTATTATTTTGTTGCCTAAGATAACTCAGCTTTTGAAAATGTGAGAATTTTAGCTTTTGCAAATCAACGAAAGGAATTGATCTTCTTTCTTTACTGATCTTTGTGTTTAATGATAATTGTCAAGAATTAGGCTTTCATACAAAATAAAACTGCAAGTAAAAGAATGGAAATAAAAGATAAAATGAAGTTACATTTACTTTAAAATCTTACAGCATTTTGAGTTCTGATCCATGATTTTAAATAGCCATAGCTGGCATTACCAACTGCATAGCTCCAGCTTGAAACAAATCAGGACAGGGAACAGAAGGCAGGATTAAATCAATATCTGGCCGCATTTGCAAAGTATAAGGTAACGTCATATGCTTAGCTACAGCGTTATTCCGCCTTCGCTAATAGCAGAATGACAAGTCCAACACACATGGAAAGAGAAAGAAAGAGCAGGCCCAGCACTGCTGGGTCAGAAGAGATGCAGGAATCCTTCTGAGAGATGGCACACATCCTTGTTGCAGTAACGCCAAAATGCTACAGCTTGGTCTCTATTTAAGACTAACAGTAACAACCATAATTAGAAGGAGATTCAAGAGACAAAGGATATGTGAGAGCTAAGGACAGGATTTCCACAAAGGAGCACCTGTCACCACAGCAAAGGTAATTGCACGCAGGTGGTCTGAAGTTCTTCAGAACTTGGAACAAGTTGGAAATTGTGTGATTTAAAGGAGAAAAAAAATACCTGATTCCATTCCAAAATGGTACAAATCCTTCCACACCCAAAATACATTTTCTCCTAACAAGTTCTGAGGTAAATACAGTTTTTTGTCAGTAAAATACTGTTGTCGGGTTTTATTGCAGTTCAGCCATTTGTATTCAATATTGTTCTAAGTACTGATATACCTATTATGCTTTTTTGTTAATACTATATTTCATGCAATAAAATTTTAACATGTAACTGTAAATAATAAAACTTTTGTTTCAATCCTGTCAAAATGCATTTTAGAAGATCGCAAAACTTTGCAAATATTTTCCTGCTTCTGCAGAGCAGCTGGCTTCCAAACAAGGAACAGGATTCAAATCTTTTCTGCACATGGATCCATGTGCTCCAGCTGTTTGTCAGTCATTCACAGGTAGTCTGCATGAAGTGATGCATGTGCAGTACTTCTGTAATGCAATGCACTCCATACTCCAGGCTCAATGGGAATATTTGAAACAGGCAGAGTGCTGATCCTCACTGGGCACTAGAACTCAAACTATGGCCTCTACATACTCCTCCTGGCCCAGAGACTCATAAGCAGACAGCATATATATGCAAGACTGAAAATGGAAGACAGGCAGGAGTTTGTGCGAAGAATAAGAAGGAGGAAATAAAACAAAGGCGTGGACCAGTACTGGCTTTAGGCAAATAGAGAACAGAGAGCACTGCATAGGCAATATATTCTAAAAGGAGCCCTGAACAGACAGCTATTAACAAGCTCTCTACTTCGTGTATACTGAAACAGGCAGGGACATGCTTCCAAAACAACCAGCCTTCACCTCCAGGTACAATCTGTTATCTGGCCCTGCTGCCAGGGTGGAGGAATCACTACACTTAGGTTTTCAGCTGCTGTACATGGAATGTCCTCTCCCAGCAACAGGAAGTGCCACTACTCATCCCAAAGGAGTAGATGCTTGTCCTAGCAAAATTCAAAGCACCTCTGGCTGAGAAGTCATGGGTCAAGTCTGGGAGGGAAAGGTAAAGAGTAGAGGCAAGGACAAGGGAGCATCGGGAACTCTGCCCAAATATAAGCAAGACCATATGGAACCCAATTCTGGCATTTTCTAAATCACAGCTGCTTAGCTCAGCAACTTAGATGACTCCTTTTTTTTTTTTCCAGCACTCTGTAAACATAAACAGGTCATGGCCATTCACTTTCAATTTTACCATCATATGTTTAATCAATACAATATCTTAAAAGGAGGTACATAAGCTAAGAAGACATCAAAAAAATAATTTAAATACATGCCGTGGAACCTGTAAGCTCTGCTCAGTCCATTAATTTATTTTTTCTTCTAAACTAGGTTAGTAACTGTTCTCATATTCTTATCGTGGATAAACAGAAATCTTCACAAACCAGCTCTGCCTAAATGAAGAAAGTTTCTTCTTTACACTCAACTAAACTGCCTTTGTTATCTTAACAATGATACCTCAACTCCTGCTACAACATTCCCTTTCAGTGCTATTTAATCAAGTTTTCACAAATGGTTAAATTATATTTAATGGCAGAGTGCTGGGGATTAACCTGAGCAGCTGCTTTTTTTTTTTATCACCTAGAAGGTGACCAAGTCTCTAGTTCTACATCAGAACAGACTGGGCTCCGGTAGAGTTGACAGAGGCTGTCAGCAGAGATCCTAAATTGGTTGACAATAGGTAAGACTCGCTACTATCTTTACCTTTGTTCTGTTCAGAGTTTTACAGGTGAGAATCTGAGTAGACTATGTGTCATTGCCTACTACCCAGGGATTCCTCCCTCATTATAGTACTCTCCCGATTTGTTTTGTGGCCCTACTGCTGCATCCTGACACCCTGTTGGCGACTTTACCCACTTTCCAACACTGGGGGGGGGCCTGGGATTCTTTTTACTCTGTTACTTAAATACATTTCTTGCACCGGAGCTTGCAAAATAAATGTGATTCTTCCAGGCACTGGCAATTCTGTAGCAGAACAATACACAGTCCTGGCAGAAGAGGGCAGTATTTTATGTAGATAAACTAGTTACTCGGCAAACTGCCTTGTCCCTTTTCCACATTTTTGAAATTGGCATTGGATTAATTTTTCTATATGTGTTTTTGACACTAGTCTTTTTTGCATTATTGGCACTATCCTAGACTTTCTTTAAAACAGATGAAAGCAGCAGGGTACATTCTACCAGCCAAGAAACTGGTTCAAGATGGGGAGCAGTTTGAGGCACTTACCTCTGACATCACAAGTATGTGTGCAGCACTGCCTGGTATGCCTTTGTAAAATACACTTTGCAGGAGCTTCAGCAAAGTCCTCATAAGCTGCTTTATATTGCTGAGGAAGTGGGGGAAATGCCCTGCTGTCAGCCAACAATTTGGTTTGCTGGCCTCCTCAGTATAGAACGTTACTCCTCACCAGCACAGTGTATTAGACAAAATCTGTACTTCGTGCAAAGAAGGCTTTATCATGCTTGCCTCTGCAGAAGAAAAGAGAGGCAGAGGGACATGCAGGCTGTTTTACATCCCTCACTATTGGGAATGTACTGCATAAAACACAGACTGGTGAATTTGGAAGGCCAAGAGCAAAAGCCAAAACTAGTTTAGGGAGCCGTAGGTAAGGACAGGCACACAATCTTTGGGACATCCTGCTGGACTTGGAAAAGGACTTTCCCATCTTTTCTGTAGGGCTACAAGCCTCATTGCCGAATCCACAAGAAACTGTAAAAGAAATCAGCCAAGCTTAAACATTTATTGATTTACTGAGAAACAAAGTACTTTTTTGTAAAATAATGTTGTTAAGGGTCCTCCCCTCTTTTGAGAGCAAGTAGTGCTTATGTAAGGTGTATAAAATAGATATAGTTAAAGTACCTCAAAGTACTTCAGAGGCTATACAAACAGAAGTAAATTTAGCCAAGCAATTAAAGAAAATTCAAGACTGATCAACAAAGACGCAGTTCTAGAAAAGACTAAATTAATTTCTGTGTTGACAGGGCACCTCATCACCACTATGTTACACCATTTTGTTAAGAGAAGTACTGAACTTCTCTAAAGTTTCTTTGAAGGACTTTATCAAGTAAGCTCCCAGTTCATTGTTAGTTTCCTGAACAGCTGCATCATAACTGCCAAAGAGTGGAGTTGAAGCCTTCACATCCTCCCTGTTTGCTTGGAGTAAAATGAGGTTGAGCTCCCCTGCTATGCTTTCATATTTTTGGTGATCAAATCTGCAGAGACTGGCATCATCAATTGGGTAGGTGATGCCAATAGGGTAGCAGTCCCTTGGAACTGGGAACTCCACATTTTTCAGCATTGGCAACTCACAGAGAAATGTGAAAAGTTGTTTAAGTGCTTGGGATGACAGTGGGTTTCCAAGAAACCTAAGCTCCTGTAGTTTCTGACAAGGGCTTAAACCTAAAATCAACATATTGACATGAGTGTCTTGGATGTTACAGTCCTCCAAGGTAAGACTCTTGAGCACTGAAGAGGAATGGCTGAGAAGTTTAAAAAATACTGATGGGTAAAGGTCAGGTATATTGTGACCACTGAGGTCCAGGACTTCTAAGTGATTAGCATGGAAGCTATTGGCTAAATAGGCTATATCAGCATGGTTCAATGAGCAGTTAGAAACATCCAGCATCTTCAGTGGAGTCTTTAGTGGGCTGCAGAATTAAAGAGAAAATAAATTTTATGGCATAAAACATTGAAAAGCTGCATTTCATACAAGTATCCATATTATGAATGCAGCTATCTGCCACATCCATTATTTTTTCTAACCTCTTTTGAGAAATAGAAGCATGTACCAACAATGACAAGTATATTATCCTCCTGAAATCAGTTCCACAAATTAGCTCCTACTTTACATGACTCCAACTGTGTTGTTTTAATGGGAATTAATTTGATAACATTCTATGTGTCTATTTGGTAACAAGTTACATGTTCTTAGCTGTCTATTACTTCCTGAATTAATAGCAGATCATTAATACCACAAAAGGATTGGTGGCTGCTTCTTGTCGAAAGCTGTTATAATTCCAGAGATTTAGATGATTCCCATTAAGGAAGGGATTCATTCAAAAATGAAAGCAAATTAGTATTCTAATAAGACATCTGCTTTTGTTTTTAGTTTTGTTTCTACTATTTTTTTTAAATGCCCAAGAGGTTCACACATTGTATTGTTCTGGAGTTGCAAAGAGGGCATCTGATGAATAAGAATAGAAGAAGTGTACCTGAGATTACGTGCAAATATTCTAGTTGAATATAAACTAGTTCTGACAGATGAAATCAAGAGATCCCTTTCACACATACTAATTCTTAGTGACACTTCTGCCACAGACCTCAGCTGGATCAAGGTTAGAAACTTGTAATTTATTTCTATCAATATAAGCAGACTGCCATTCACAACTTCTAAACAAAAACACCTCTTTGTACAGGATGAATTTTAGACCAAGGTGATTTGTCTTGATGAAACTTTTGTCTCCCTTTTTTAAAAAGATGGTCTGAAAAGCACACAGTTAACTTATTTTTTTTTCAAATAGGTACAATGTTCACTGGCAGCTTGTTATCATTTTGACAATTGCCAATTTTCCCCAGGCATTTATCATGAATTTTAATTTGCTTAATTTGCAGTACATAAAAGCATTGGATTTCTCTTGCCTTGAGATCGACAGACACAACAAACAACTGAAATAAAAATCTCAAATCAACGTCTACTACCCCCCTGCCCACCTAAAAATACAGTATATGTGGAATCTTAGTATATTTACTGCCTGGTTTTCAGAGGACAAAAGTTCACCAGAGACCCTGAAAAATACTTGGAATGTGACTCAGGTCTTGCACCAAAGGCCAGTCTAAGCTAATTCAGCTCAAGAATGTGGCAAATCAAAAATGTCTGTGTGTACCCCTTTCTTACGTGGTAACCAAAAGTATATTCTCATCATACTCATCAGACGGGCTCTGGAGGACTAATAAGAACAGTCAGTTCTTCTAAGTGTATTAGATAATGGCTTCCAATTCTCCCCAACAAATACTCTTCCCTAGCTTTCTGCTGCCCCTTCTCACACATACCCTGGGATATACCCACTTCCCTTATTCTCAGAGATTCTCAGCTTGCTGATGGCACAAAGGGCTGTTCTTTACAGTTTGACTGAAAGCAGGACAACCAAATTACCTGAGCAGTTTCTGTATTCTTCCTGTGAGTATAGAAAATGACATACTCAGCTCGGTCAGCTGTGTCATTTCACCCATCTTTTCTCCAATGTTCGTAAGCATCTGTTCATCTGTAGCTGTGAACCTCTGCACATTAAACGTTCGTGCTGGCAAGGTCAAAGACATTAATAGAGGGAAGTGGATACTGCTGAAGAGCATTTCCAAGTGTTTCATTTCCAAGCGAACATTGTGAACTACTTCCAGTTTGCGCAACGAAGAGGGATCAGTGAGCTTTATGATATAGAAGAATTTCTGCAAAGCCAGGTTGTCAGATCTGAATGCCACACAGCAGATCTTCAGCGGACAATAGCATTTCTTCAACAGGGCCTGCACTACCAGCTCATAGTTCCGCTCTGTAACAAACAAGTCAATTAGCACATCAACACTGATTTCAAAGGTACCTGGATTGCACTGTCTTCGTTGGAGGTAAACCAGCAGTTCTAAACAAAGCTTAGAGAGCAGCTGTGTCCTGGCCCACCTGCCCATTGTCTTCTTACACTCACAAAACTGAACTTCCACGTCTTTTATACCTGTCAGGTCAACCATCTTCAACCTTTTCATGTAGGGAGAAGGATGACTCAGCACATAGTCTCTCAGTCCTGTCAGACAGCTTTCCAAGCACACCGAGCATGTTCTATGGCTCAGGTCTTCCTCGTAGTCCACAGTAGTTCCCAGAAGTTTTCCCACATTAAAGTCAACAAATGGCCAGTTCTTTACCAAGTCATGAATTACTTCCCCTTGCTCCAGTAAATAGCTCGCTTTAAAAAGAAGAGGAAAAAGATTATGGGCAACACTGCCGAGACTCTTCCTGGCAAACTCTGCATTTGACACGAATGCTTCAGCACTAATGAATCGGAGAGACTTCATTGTTGCTCTGGTCTCCTTACTGTCATGGAGAGTGACTCTGTGTTCAACTAAAGATCCTAGCTGCTTATCACCTTCTATTTTTATCTGCAGCTGCTGTTTGCTGCTAACAGAAGCCTTACTGGGAAGGCAGAATGAACAGTCACATGCTGATGCTTTGCTTTCTATTTTGGAGGTATACTGTGATTCTGCTGTAATTAACTGTGAGGTCTTTAGTCAGAGAGCATTTGTTCATTTAAATCCTTGTATTTATAACAAAGCTAACTCAGGTAAGTACAGACCACTGCCCAGCAGGAACAGTAAGATCAGGGCAACACACATACATGAGAATATTCCTTTATCTTTCCTATGCCACACAAAAAGGCACTCAGGGTTCCAACTTAAACACGTAACATGATCTGTATTCCACTTTCTTCCATGAAAGATGATATGCTGGGGATTCACATGCTGATTTAAATTGGGAAGATTTCTCAGAGTTAGCATAAAGCTTCTCCTAAAAACATAGCTATAAGGAAAGACTGAGGTGCTACAGTCATTGAGCTACACAATGTCCCTCCATTTTGCCCTTCCTATCAGCAAGGCATAAAATACAGTGCCTGCAGTGGAAAAGACAAAAGACTCTAGAAGAGCTTAGACACCTGGTGACCAGGACACTTGCCTGTGATAGCAGACTGAAGGTTAAGTACAAGACAAGTTTAACAAGACAGAATACAGAGTTAAAACTTTCTCATAAATTCCCAGGGAAGCATTCTATTGCTGTTGCTTCGAGCAACAGATAATCTTTTCTTTCCTGTTGAGAAATCATGTAATTTGTAATCATGTTTCATTGTAATACAGAAAAGGAAAGGATTTGAAATCTATTATCTTTTCAGACCAGGAGAAAGACCTCTCTCACCCAGCTGTCACAGAAGCAGAGATGATGTTTCTTTCTTTCAACCTGGTACTTGCCTGCCAGGGGAAGCAACATTGGATATCTCCCTTATGGTGTCCTCTCATGGCTTTTGCTGGGCAACCAGTGGGACAGAGAATAAGCATAGCTTGAAGTTACTAAGTTACTTGGAACCTTTATATTTGTTGGGCTGTTTGGTAGGGGTTTTTTTGGGGGGGGGCTTATAGTTGAGTTGTGGGCCTTTTTGCTGTGCAGTTGGGATTTCAGAGTATCTATTGGGTTATCCTCTGCTAGCTATTGACAGAACATTGAGTGCAAGACAATCCCATAAACATCTTTCTTCTTTCCTTTGTCATTTAGAAAAACCCTCAAATCAGTAGTGTTAAATAGTTTCCAAGTGCCTACAGCCCCGACTCACATCATCCAGTCCTTCTGCTCTCTCTTGTTCACCTACCACTCTCTGCAGATGACTCCCTACTGCTTCTGTTCTACACCTCCCATTTCTACAATGTCATTTGTACAAAGGTTTCTGAGATAATCTGCCTGGTTGGCAAAACTGACTGTGTCTTCAGATACCCTTGTTCAAATCCAGAAGAGGTTCTGTCAGATTTATTGAGCACACCCTCAGCAAGACTGCCAATGAGACCAAGCTGTGTGGACTGGTTAACACACTGGAGGGAAGGAATGCCATCCAGATGGACCTGGACAGGCTTAAGAGGTGGGCCTGTGCAAACTTCATGAAGTTCAAGGCCAAGTGCAAGGTCCTGCACAAAGGTTGGAGCAATCCCACGCACAAATACAGGCAGGGCAGAGAATGGATCAAGAGCAGCCCTGAGGAGAAGCGACTTGGGGATGTTGGTGGATGAGAAGCTCAACATGAGCCAGCAATGTGCACTCGCAGCCCAGAAAGCCAACCGCACCCTGGGCTGCATCAAAAGAAGCATGGCCAACAGGTCGAGGGAGGTGATTCTGCCCCTCTACTCTGCTCTCGTGAGACCCCACCTGGAATACCGTGCCCAGCTCTGGAGCCCCCAACAGAAGAAGGACATGGACCTTTTGGAGCGGGTCCAGAGGAGGGCCACAAAGATGATCAGAGGGTTAGAGCACCTCTCCTATGAAGACAGGCTGAGAGAGTTGGTGTTGTTCAGCCTGGAGAAAAGAAGGCTCTGGGCAGACCTTATAGCAGCCTTCCAGTATCTGAAAGGGGCCTAAGGAAAGCTGGAGAGGGACTTTTTACAAGGGCATGTAGTGATAGGACGAGGGGTAATGGCTTCAAACTAGAAGAGGGTAGATTTAGATTAGATCTCAGGAAGAAATTTTTCACTGTGAGGGTGGTGAGGCACTGGAACAGGTTTCCCAGATAAGTTGTGGATGCCCCATCCCTCGAAGTGTTCAGGACCAGGCTGGATAGGACTTTGAGCAACCTGCTCTAGTGGGAAGTGTCCCTGCCCATGGCCAGGGGGGGTTGGAACTAGATGATCTTTAATGTCCCAATCTAAACCATTTTATGATTCTATGACTTGAGTTCCATGCCATCCCTCACCCTATTTTTGTAAATGGTCAATATGGAAGATTAACGTCCCAAGAGATGTATCAAGATCTCACAGTAGCATGCTGCATTGAAAAAGTGGCAGGTGATAGTGCTAAATGTAACATGGAAAAAAGTATTCAATTTACTGTTTCTTCTAAAATAATTATGAAAAAGCATAGAAGCAAGGAGTCAAACTGCCTTCCCCAGTAAATAAACAATAACTTTTTCATATATAGAAGTGGCTACAAATATTTATTTCAGGTTTTTACCTCTATAAATATTGCTCTATTCTAATAAAAATCTAGGACATTACTAGAGCAGGTTATCTTGGAACATTTGGACAACTGGTCCAAACACACTATGTTAGCAGATAAAGAGGTCCAAATTTACTAGGTAAGCAGATAAGAAGTTGTGTGTGTACCTTAATAACTAATGTTTACATTTTGAAAGGCAATAAAACTATACTTACAAAAGTTTCCAGCAATTTGTACATTTTTCTTGTCATACATGTATTAGTTATACTTGCACAAAATATAGTAATACCTACATGAACTGGAGTTGAAAAACAGAGGAAAATACTTAATACCTTGACAAGTTCTACCTATTTCATCTTACATGTTTTTTAATTATATTAGTGATGCCAATCATCAATTTGAAGGCAAAATTAAGCTGATACAAACCAAAAAACTGCAAAAATAAAAAGCTTCCTCAGAATGACACAGTCTAATAAAGATGTCCCTTTCCTGGTCATTTAAAACATATTTAGAGTTTTTCTTTCGCTTTTGATAAAACATTCCATAATAGGTTTACTTAAAAAAAAAATAAAAATAAAATAAAAAAAAATAAAAATAAAATTGAATCCATGAAGTGTGGCATGAATTTTTCAAAGCAAAGCAGATGTGGAATTATCTGGAAAATCAGGGTCAGCACAGCTTGAAAAACACCTTCATTTTCACGTGATTCAGAGCTGTCAAAACAGTTATTAAACAATTTGTGTTTTTTTAAATGGTAGAAGAAATCATGACAAATCACTTAAAAGTTTTTAAGAAAAAGTAAAGTTCATGATATTCTACCATTCAAGCTGTTTCACTTTTGTGCTTGTGTGGCAATAAATAGTAAATTAATTTCAACAGGATAAAATGAACATTTTTTTCCAGTTACTACAAAAAGACTAATCACAGCAGTGTAAAAAATGTTCAAGTAGATTTTAATAGGTTTTTAATGTTTAAAAACAGTATATTAAAAATAAAAAATATTTAATGATGAAATAGCTAGTTTTCAAATTAACTTGAAGTAGGCTATCACTGAGAATCTCAGAACTGTCATCCTAAATGTATGAAGAAACTAATTCTTACTGAAGTGGATCCAAGATGGAAGAAATTTCTATTAAGAATTTCACTTTTATATTCCATTACAGGATATATACATCTATCAGCAGCTACAGAAGCATTTCTGGGTCAGATCAAAATGAGATGGGGCAAGGGAGAATACAGGTAATCCACTACTTTTGCACAGATCTTGCCAGTTTATACTGTTTACATTCAACATTTATTGGCATAGTCATGTAAAAACAGAATTCAGAGGTTCAGGTTTACAAAGGTGCAGCTCTGGCATAACTAAGGGAAAAGAACAGAAAGGACTGATTTGTTAAGGTATGAAAGTTAAGCAAAGAAAGGAGTATAAAACTACGTAACAACACAATGAACAGTTAATTCTGAATTCAGAAAATACTGAGAAGATTTCTCTGCAGGGAATGTAAGGGAAGGCAGGCATGACAGATCTAGCTATTTTTGTGGAATTTCTCAGACCAGAAATAATCTGGACATTTTCTGCAAAATTTTTTTGACAATTTTCACCTATATTCTGTTTGAGGTGTTACAGAAATGACAATCAAAATTAATCTAGAAAATTACAGAGATTTCTCACTTGTTAAGAAGTCATCCTTCATGTAAGATTTTGTCGTTCTTAGAAAGGTAGAGTTCAGCTAGTTATATTGAGCAAAACAGTGTGACAATGTTTTAAAATTCCCACAGAAACTGGCAATCCAGGAGATTCCTGGAGTGCAATAAGGATAACTTCTTAAGCCAGGTAATAGACAGCCCTACCAAAGGGGGTGCGACAGTGGACCTGTTGGTCACAAACGCAAGTAAGATAATCAGAGACGTCAAGATTGGAGGCAGCCTGGGCTGCAGTGATCACGCATGTGTAGAGTTTGCAGTCCTGACGGATATGGGACATGCAAAGAGTAAAGTCAGGACCCCGAATTTTAGGAAAGTAAACATGCATCTGTTCAAGAAGTTAGTCAATAGGATCTCCAGGGGAAACTGCCCTCGGGGACAAGGGAGCAGAACAGAGCTGGTAGATCTTTTAGGATGCTTTCCGTAGAGCACAAGAGCTCTCATCCCTTAGGTGTAAGACATCAGGAAAGGGAGGCAAGAGACAAGCATGGCTGAGTCAAGACCTGCTGGTCAAACTAAAGGGCAAGAAGGAAATGGACAGGCAGCGGAAGCAGGGACGGGTATCCTGGGAAGAGCATAGGGACACTGCCTGGTTGTGTAGGGATGGGGTCATGAAGGCCAAGGTGCAGCTGGAGCTGAACTGGGCAAGGGGTGCAAAGAACAATAAGAAGGGCTTCTATAGGTATGTCAGCCAGAAAAGGAAGGTCAAAGAAAGTGTACTCCCCGATGAATACGACTGACAAACTGGTAACAACAAAGAGAACGCAGAGGCACTCAAACAACTTTTTTGCCTCAGTCCTCACTGGCAATCTCTCTTCCCACACCTCTCAAGAGGATGGATCGCAAGATGGGGACTGGGGGAGCAAAGTCCCTCCCACTGTAAGAGATGATCTGGTTCATGACCATCTGAGGAACCTGAACATACAGAAGTCGATGGAACCTGACAAGATGCATCCCAGAGTCCTTGACGGAATTGGCTAATGTAGTTGCCAAGCTCCTCTCCATGAGATCTGAAAAGGCTCAGCAGTCAGGGGAAGTCCCCGGTGACTGGAAAAAGGAAAACACTGCACCCATTTTTCAAAAGGGTAGAAAGGAGGAGCCTGGAAACTACCGCCCTGTCAGCCTCCCCTCTGTGCCTGGGAAGATCATAGAACAGACTCTCCTCGAAGCTATGCTAAGGCCCATGGAGGACAGGGAGGCGATTTAAGACAGCCAGCATGGCTTCACCAAGAGCAAGTTTTGCCTGACCAACCTAGTGGCCTTCTACGATGGAGTGACTACATCAGTGGAGCAGGGAAGAGCTATGGATGTCATCTATCTGGACTCCTGTAAGGCCTTTGACACGGTCCCCCACAACACCCTTCTCTCTAAATTGGAGAAATATCGATTTGATGGGTGGACAGTTCGGTGGATAAGACTGCATCCATGGCTGCATCCAGAGGGTAGTGGTCAACGGCTCAATGTCCAGATGGAGATCAGTGACAAGAGGTGTCCCTCAGGGGTCTGTATTGGCACCGGTATTGTTTAATATCTTCATCAGTGACATAGACAGCGGGATCAAGTGCATCCTCAGCAAATTTGCAGATGACACCAAGCTGAGTGGTGTGGTTGACACGCCTGACGGATGGAACGCCATTCAGGGGGACCTGGACAAACTCAAGAAGCAAGCCCATGTGAATCTCATGATGTTCAACAGAACTAGGTGAAAGGTCCTGCACCTGGGTCAGGGCAATGCCTGGTATCAATACAGTCTGGGGATGAAGGGACTGAGCAGCCCTGCAGTGAAAGACTTGTGGTACTAGTGGATGAAAAGCTGCACATGAGCCACCAATGTGCGCTTGCAGCCCAGAAAACCAACCACATCCTGGGCTGCATCAAAAGAAGCACGGCCAGCAGGTCAAGGGAGGTGATTCTGCCCTGGTGAGACCCCACCTGGAGTACTGCATCCAGCTCTGGAGCCCTCAGCACTGGAAAGACATGGACCTGTTGGCACGGGTCCAGAGGAGGGCCACAAAGATGATCAGAGAACTGGAGCACCTCTCCTGTGAGGACAGGCTGAGAGAGTTGGGGTTGTTCAGCCTGGAGAACAGAAGGCCCTGGGGTGAGCCTTCAGTACTTAAAGAGGGCTTATAAGAAAGACAGGGACAAACTTTTCAGTAGCAATAGGATAAGAGTTTAAAAGTAAAACAGGGTAGATTCAGACTAGATATAAGGAAGCAAATTTTTATGATGACAGTGGTGAAACACTGACACAGGTTGCACAGAGAGGTGGTAGATGCCTCATACCTGGAAAAATTCAAGGTCAGGGTGGACAGGGCTCTGAGGAACCGAACCTAGTTGAAGATGTCCCTGCTCACTGCGGGGGCGGGGGGGACGTTGGCCTAGATGACCTTTGATGGTCCCTTCCAACCCAAACTATTCTATGTTTCTATGAAACTGTATTTTAAAATTGTTGCATTTCACATTTTTTTTCAGAAATTTATATTTTGGGTGAGGGTATTTTCCAGTTTAGTTTAAGTTTTTAATGCTTTACAGTTTAAGCCTGAAGTGTTCAATAAATATTTCTGTCTATGCAAGAAAATTCCATGTATTCCCTCTCTCACATCTTTGCACAAAACCAGGTTGTTTGACACCCAGCCTACATGAAATATAGCCTGGAATTGTACTTGTTGGTCCCCATGGTCAGAAAGACGGAGACAGCTCATGCCTAATTCTCTGAAAACTACAACAATAGAACAGCTCATTATGATGTTATCTATAGGTAACTCAGAGATGACAAAAGTTGCTAATGAGCATAGGAAGTAGGAGAGTAAACAGAGCAGTGGTAGAGCTTCTATTTGCCCCACAGTGACAGACTAATACCCGTGTGGCAAACTCAGCCTTCCATACAGTCAGAGAGTCTGGCAGCCTTGCATAGCTTGAACAACCTGATCCAGTCCAAAAGGGTATTAAGTCAGAAGTGCATTTGCACATTTTCTGTTTGATTATCACATTGGTACAAACATTGGTACTTTAAAATGAAGTACCTGAAACATCTATCTGTACATATCTAATATTCATGAATCACAAAACACAGGTAAAAATGCATTGTTCTGCTTTATGTCAGAAAATGGGTTTAATCCATTATATTACATCATTTCATATTCTTATAAGCAGCTGCCAAAGCAAGCTGCTGCATGAAAGTGACAGTGGTCTGAGAAATGCTGAACATTCAAGTGAAATAAGAAAACAACTTACAAGAAGGAGCTACACATAAGCTTTCCACCAGACCACCCTTACAAAAAGGTGTTACAGAGGTGATTCAAGCTCAAAAAGCTTTCTAATATTGTTAAAGCATGCAAGCCAGCTTTCAGAAATGCACCCATGCTGAAATGTAATTAGCTATTTTAAAACTAACATGGCAACAAGCAGAGTTTTCCTTTTTATTATTTTCCCTTGATCATTCTAGTACTGAAGAGAAAATACATGTTTGTTACTCTTTTATGCCTGTGAAACAACTGTCGAGAGATCTAATACATGACAGGTTTTGTTCTGATGGAAAAGGGCTATCTATTTAAAATCAACCTTACTGCTTAGTGGGAATGACCTGACCACATTAAACCATAAAAAAGCTCGCAAGAATGATTTTTGGCACAGGTATTAATCAATATAAAATTCTCTTTGCTCATGGAGTAGTTAGGAAAAGCATTTCTAAGCACTCCTTTCCTCTTAATCACAGTATTGATGTTCTCATGTCACACAAGGATTGTAATTAGTGTCTCAGAACAGCAATTTCCGTGATGGGGAAATTTCCCAATTTCCACAAAAGTGCTCCTTTGACAAAGCAGGAGAAGCAAAGATATTGCAAAATGTCAGCCATAAAGCAGAAGCACTTTAAGGAAACACATTAACCTCAGTATCTATAAAAGTAAAAGCCAAGCTCAGCACTAACACCACTCCAAACCTGCAAGACTGCTGTCAGCTAACACAGACAATATATGACAAGCATAGGCTGGAATACCTCAGAGGCGGTACTATTGATTTCCCAGCTGGCTGGTTACTAAAGTTAATATGTGTCATTGCTGATGACTAGGACGAAGAAGGATGAAGTAAAGCATTCTCTGGGTATGGGCTGTGTAGAGGAATACTTCAACAGAGTATGTCAGCCTTGGTTCCATGTTGCCTAGCATGTTAGCTTTGGTCTAATCCAAAATGAAGACCTCTAGTCCCTTTTCTGCTGTATATATGAAACAGATCTACATATGTTCCTGATAAAAAACAAATAGCAGCTGGGAATAGTAGTGCTATTCTACCTGCATATTTGACTAATAAAGAAAATCTGTTTTAACACTGTGCTTTCCTATCTCCTTATAAAATACTATTACTTTTAGTAACAGTAATATTTCCATCTACTTCGCTTACTTCCTTGAATGAATTTGCAGACCTCAGCCAGTAACATTTGTATACGTGCAACTATATGCACAGCTGCAGTGAATGCAGCTATTTCAGCTATTCTGAAATTCCCAAACTGACTTTACCAGGATTATATTTCTCTCTAGCTGGACACATACACAGAAGTGCTGGTAATGCACAGCTACATACAACTGTAGTTGGATGTCAGAAGTTGATTTTGATTGTAAATTTGTGTCCTTGCAGGATCCAGAAGTCATGTAATATCATAGAATAGCTCAGTAGGAAGGGACCTCAAAAGATCATCTGGTCCATCGTGTTGTGGGAAAGGGAGCCTAGATGAAAGCCTAATTTCCAATTATAAAAGCATACTAAATTCCTAATATGTTAACACTGCTACAGTCACTTCAGCAATCTAACAGCTAATAATCAAAACTGTTAACTTTCCTCCAAGCATCAGTCTGTTCTCTACTTATTCCAAAAATCCAGACCAAATTTAGTTTGAGCATCTATCCGAGATTGAACTTGCAGTGTTTGTTTTGCCTGCCTCTGCCTCTTTTGGGTGCATAGCCCATTGGACAGTGTTTTATTTTGCTCTCTTTTGTAACTGTAAGTGTATTAGTGTTCAAGATAGTCTTTATTTGCATACAAATGTTATTTGAATGTCACATATAGCTCTACAGACAGAAATGCCCTGTCTCAAGTTCCAGTTTCTAAGAGGAGGTGGTGTAACAGAAAACAAAACCTGTAGTGCTGTCTTTCTGATGACAGCCTGTAACAGGTGTTCAGAAAAGACTGTCTATTTCATACTCAGGGCTTTTAACAGAACTGATGTTCTGGGTGTTTATACTCTCCTATGTATTCATGTCTTTTGCATCTGGACATCCCTTCATGAAGCCTTCAGATCTGAAAAGTCTATCTGAATGAACAGAGCACATTTCTATCAGACAACTTCGTTTCAGGCAGAAGACACACTACCTCAAAAGCTCTGCTGAATTACAATCAGTATTGATATGATTTATTCCCATAATTCTATCTCAACCGTTTAAACCAAACTTATGAGGCCAGACTTTGCCATCCTCACAGTAGGCTTGAACTTCTGTCATGAGAAGTCTTACCGAAAGATGTGTATCATCATTCCCAGAAAAAAGAAGCACAGCATGGTAGAAGAGGGCAAATAAAATAACTTAAATATAAATGTTGGCACTCATGTAATGAATTACATCACGAGTTAACGTGGGATACAATCTGTTTCATTACTCAAGCAAGTCACTCAGCAAAAACATAACTGAAAGCAGAAATTTAAATCAGTGAATTGCTTTAAGTAAATTCAGTTAGAAAAAAAAATCATTTGATAACTGTGTTTGTTGGACTAATATTTCTAGTTTCTCTGAAACTGATTCTAAAAGATGGATTTTTAAATGCATCAACCACAGAAGTGTAAAATAACACTGTAGGGGGTAAAGTGCTAGAAGCCGAAGCATGCAGTACTTATACCCAGTCATGTCAACATTGCAGCACAAAGCAAAACATGGCAATTTTGCAACACAAAACAAATCAAAATACTGCAGGTAGGCAACTGATAGTTTAATTTAGTTACTCATCTCATGGAGAGTAGTTTGACATCTGCAGGATCTGGATCTGCAAGAGATCTCAGCATTAGTTCAATATTGCCATTTTTCTAAGATGACAAAGATAGGCAAAATAAAAATTGACTGGCATTTTGCCAGTAACAGTACTTACAGGTGTAACATACTGCCTGTTGTACTTTGCTCTGTGATTCTTCTCAGGGAGAAGAGGTGTGCACTGCGAGGGATATTTGGAACTAGCACTTGAAACACCTTCATTCAAAAATGTCTCTGTAGTAAGCTGTGACAACTCAGAATGGGCAGAAATACTAAAACCAATCACACTTTCACCTGAAGTGCACTGAGATGACTCCAAACTCTCTGTGACTTATGAACAGGAATAAAAGCACACAAAAAGTGAAAGGCACTGTAAACCAGCATGAACTCCAACAACACAACAGAAGAAAGTAAACACCTGGCTTCCAAAATCTTAAGACCATTTTTGTTCCAAACTGAACATAAACCTCCAAAGATGATGCAATTGGATGTTAATAACATGAAAGGATTTAGAGCAGCTGCATAGCAAAAGAAAATTTCTTGGGCAGAGCAAAATACAGAAAGCAGAATGGAACACAAACCCAAACAAAAGCTGCAGGGCATCCCCACATTTTAAATGCATCTATTGACAAAAGGCAGTTGTCAACAGCTGCCTTTTACCTGTACTTACTGGAGCTGCCAAGAAAGAGAGGAAAGGAGGAGGAGGGAGACAAGGAAGGAAAGAAGAGGAATTAAATCATGCTCACCAATTGTAAAGGTATCGCCATGGATGCTGCAAGGAGCACTCGGGCATTTTTGCTGCTTGGCTCAGTCAGGATCCTGCCAGCTTGTACTTGCAGCAGCAGCCTTTCTCTCCCTGCTAGAAGCAGAGCGCTCTAGCTCACTCTTAGCTGCGCTTGAGCACCTGCCTGTGACAGCACGCGCACCCAACTTCACACATCTCCCAGTGTGGACAGCCAAATCCCAGAGATGTGCACCCAGCTGCTCTCTCCTCCCCCAAACACCCTCATTAGCATGTTACTGACGTGGCTCCTCACAGTTTAACAACTGGTTAGAGGCTCTGGTATTTAAACCCACAATCAATTAGTGTGAGACTACCTACTCAATAAGCCAGCTGTAGCTGTCAAATCTCTGTGTGGGAGTTCAGCACACAATTCAAAATCTTGCTGTCATCTACCCACTGATGCTCCTTGGATTCCCTGCTATGCTGCAGCCCCTGCTTCTGTGGCTCCCCGTGCTCATGGGCATTTCTGACTTGCAGCACATTATGCCTACATTTCAGCACTTCAAATACAAGCAGTGTGTTGTAGTCATTCCAGAGAGAATGAATCAACCCAAGATTACAGGACACCATCCATCATCTACTACTTAGACTCATGGCAAGTCTCTGCAAACACAACTGGCAGCAAAATGCAAGAGATGGTCAGGAAGTAAGAGCGTAAGGGACCGGGGGAAAACAACAAACTGAATTGAGCGGTAATGGTGATCAACTGAGCAAAATGTACATGGAAAGAAAACTCTTCGCAGCTCTTCCTCCTCCTGGTGGTTCATCATGTGGTTTGTAAAATCCTTGCTGCACGTTTTTTATCCAATCATGCTTACAAAGGTGATTCAGAGTGCTTGCAGGAATCCACTGAAAAAGGCCAGCCAATCCTCCCTATTCCAGCCAAAGACAAAATTAAGAGTCAAGGCTGGCAAAGTTTCCACAGAAGGCTAGCAGCACACCAGTTCACAGAAATCTGTGCAATCCTTTTTTTCTGTGACGGGTGTTAATACAGACACATGGTACTAAAGTGCTCCAATTTTCAGGTCCCCAAGCATAAAAGTAAATGCCGGGTAAACTCACCAGGTTTTGCATTGTTCTGGCTGGAAATCAGAGGGAAACACTGCGTTTCAGGAAGACCGTCCTCAAAAGAATAGCTGAGACAGTTTGCTAACAGCTTGTCCAATGCTTTACAAAATATCAGCAAACCTAGCCTGTGTTTAAGGTAGAAACCTCAAGCCTACCTTGGTTTCTTGTCAAAAGCTGAAGTCAGAAATAGCCCACTTTTAAAAGCCCTTCTCTTCAAAGGATGGAAGAGAGTCACTGCTGAGCGCCCCTACAGTTAATTGGAATTCCACTTAGCTCTAGCCCAGTGAAGAGCCTCAGCCAAATAAGCCTTTTTTGTTAACAAGTTTTTTAATGATTCGCATGCTCAATAATGCAAGCCAAGTTCATGAGGAAAAAAGGCTGTTAGTAGGTGAGAGGCTTGGGGTTTTTTTTTAGAGGAAAGAGGACCTGCTTTTCCAGGTTTCTCAGCCTTTCAAGACTGAAGTCTGAAACACTAACAACTACTTCCATACAACATTCCCATCACTTGCACCTGCAATTATTTGAGACCTCAGAAGAGGAGGCACAGCTCAGCAATTTCACATGAGCTGCTGCTATAAAGGCAGCCACTGCAATGAAGAATTCTCAAGCAGTTCACCAGACTCCATCCTGTAGCTGCCTTTCCTGAACAACACAGAAAAACTGCCTGAGTATAAAGTGTTCCCAAGGAATCCTTTTCTCTGTCGCTGGTTAAATAGGGCACACACCCACATAAACACTAAGGCTCTGCCGAAGAGAGCAAAGGCATAGAGAATTACTCACGCTAGATCTAGAAAGCACAAAGTTAAATGTTATCTAAAGGAAAGGCAAATACTGGGACTGTCAGGGTTTGGGGTTTTTTAAAATTTATTTGATGACACCAATTTTTTCTTTAAGCCATAAAGCACTGATTCCTGAAAAAACTTGTGGGAAGATAGCAGGGATGATCATGAAGTTTCAGTCAAGTATCTGAGTTCCAGGAGAAACTTTCTTCCAAAAAAGATGGGCAGACACAGTCTCACTTGCTCCTTGGCTTGGACCATGAACTCAGGTAGGAACCAGGAGAGTTGTATTAGCACTGCTCTTCTCAGCAGAGAAGACCCAAGTCACCGAGCTACTGCCACGTTGCCCATTCCTGATCACTGGGGCTTCTGCCACGTTGTACAGATTGCCAGAGAGAAAATGACCTGGCCATTCAGCAGCTGTGCACACCTGAGTTACCCTGCAATGCTACCTTGTTCAAGCCCCAACTGATACAAATTCAAATAATTGTAATAATTTGACAAGCTTCTTTAGCTCAAAGTGAATGATTCCCCCAGGAAGAGCAAAGGCAGTCGCTCAGCAGGGTGAAGTGAATGATGTCATTTTTAGACCCCCGGGGATCATCTGAGATGAAAAGCACAGTGTGAATCGAAAATACTAATTATGATAGGAATGAAACCAATGATCCATCCAATCTGCCATAATCCAACATACCGACTAGAGGAAGTTGTGAAAAAACAGCCACCTCTAACGAACAAAGAGGCAACACCCTCTTCCTATCCCTAGGCAGTCTGTTTGTCCTGCCGTGTAAAAAGGCATATTCTTTACCTAAATTTGTCTCAGCAAGACTAAACCTTTTCAATTGCAGTTTACACTCAAATACTTTCCCAAACATAAACTTTGAAAATCAGCTGGAGAAATCTGTGATGTTTCTGTTTCCAGGTGTGTCTTGTGAATAAGGAATGCTTTACAGCTGATGGAAAACAGCATTTCAGCTTTCAAGCAACAACTTCTGTCAACTGCAATGGGGGAAAAAAGGAACTGGTCTTTCCAGGCTACACTTCTAGATCTGTTCTTTGCATTAAGAAATGATTGGAATATTCAGAAAAAATGTGGTCTGGTGGATTCTAAGCATCAAATCGGAGTGTATGCATTAAATAAGTACGGGAATAAAAGGGAAAATGCTTGTTCTACTGGCTGTAAAACAAAGGAAGCTGATGAGGATATACAGCTGTTGGTGGCTCCTTCCAGCCAACCAAAATCTGACAATTTAAGTGATGAGGA
This sequence comes from Burhinus oedicnemus, assembly GCA_008921705.1. NCBI lineage: Eukaryota > Metazoa > Chordata > Aves > Charadriiformes > Burhinidae > Burhinus > Burhinus oedicnemus. The sequence continues at coordinate 18,581 of VFFE01007660.1, read as the reverse complement.
AGAAAAAATTATGAGCCCCATATCTGGAAGAACAAAGACCTATAATTCAAGCTCCCCTCAGACAGGCTGTAGGGCCTGAAGGAATGCTGGTATACATTCATGTACCTTTTACTGCCTCTGATTTCTTGAATTGGAAACAGGCAGTCAGACCTTAGCGAAGTAGCCCAGAGAAAATGCATAGTACTGTTAAGACTCTAATGATGATTCATAATCCCAATTGGCTATATAGAGAGGCTCTCCTAGAATGTTTGTTTACCACTGAGGAGAAGAGAATGGTTTTAGAAAAGGCTAAAGAGGGACTGATCAAACAGCATGGGGGGGGTGCCTAATGCCGATAGGTATCTCCTGAAAGAGGATCCAGGGTGGGATCTGAATACAAGTGAAGGATTACAAAGGGTAAAGGAATATCAGAAGTTAATTTTATACAGGATCCAGCATGGCGTTGAGAAACCTAAAAATTTGTCTCAGCTGTACGAGATAAGGCAGGGGGATAAGGAAACACTGGCAGGTTTTTATGAGAGATTGTGTGAAGTGGCTCAGAAATGGACAGATCTGGATCCGGAGGATGCTAGTAATTTAAAGTTATTTAACATGTTATTTATTTACCAGGTGGCAGGAGATATAAGAAAGAAATTGCAGAAGGTAGAGAGTGCGGATGGCATGACAATCTCACAGCTCTTGTCAATTGCATAGAAGGTATATAATAATCAAAAGGAAATGGAAGAGGAGGAGAAATGAGGACGAGCAAAGCTGCAGGCTTCTTTGCTGACTGTCCTGTCAGCAGGACAAGGAACAGGGAGAGGCAGAGGAAGTATGCGGATTGGATTTGGGGACCGAGGAAGGAGCTCTGTATTTTGTAGAAAGCCTAGGAAGAGGCACTCCTGCCTGCCTTTAGATAGTCTGCTTTCAATTACAACAAAAAAGCTAAATGTTTCTTAGAAACTCTGACTGGGGATTTACACCAAAGTCAAGTATATCTGCCCTTGTCCCGTATGGCTGGGATTTCTCCGGGGAAGGAAAGCATTTTGGGAGCAAAAAGGGCAGACGCTGATCTGGGGGTGGAGGGGTATAGTGCTGCTGGTGCAGGGAACCCCTCTGCCTGTTCAGGCCAGGTCAGGATCTGTCCCTCTCCATGCAGTGGAACTAACTGGCACTTGACCCTGAGGTCAAGCTGAAAAAAACCCTTATCAACCCATCCAGAAAGGCAATGCAAAGGCCATGGCTGCAGCCACAGCACCCTTCTGGCCCCTCCCAGTCACTGCACGCAGGCTCAGCTGCACGAGTGAGTGCACTGGGGTTGGGGGCACTTTCTCCACTCCCTGCCTGGTTGCTTGGGGCAGAAAGACAAGCAGGCAAGTCCCTGCTGTGTGCAGGGTTGGGGTGGTGGCGAGGGGACGAGTGTGACAAGGATGAGTGAGTATGGCCACTGATGATGGGGGGGGCATGTTTTGCCTTTGCCCAGGAAGTCGATGTCATCAGGTTGTGCCAGGAGAGGATGCAGCAGTACCTGGATAAAGCAAAAGCCCAGCTCGCGTAAGGAGGAGCTCCTTATCTCACGCCATAGGGCTCATAGGCATTTGCAGTTGTGATGTGAACCCCCAGCAGACCGCGACCTCTACCCACACCCCGCAGGTATAAAACCCAGGCGGGCTCCATGGGAAGCGGGCAGTGATGCTCCTGGAAGGACAGAGATGCCCAGGCGGGAGCTGTGGGGAAGTGGAATGGGGAGCAAGCTGCTCCACCAGTGCATCCCCACTTATGGCTCTTGTTTGCATGTGGAAGGTCCAACAGGGCGGCCCAGCAGGAGCTGGAGAGGGACCTGGCCAACAAGCAGGTGGCCCACCACATTGCTGACAAGTGCCACCACGTGTGGAACACCTCCCACAGCATCAGCTACTACTGAGAAGCGAAGTGGGTCAATGCCACATGAGTGCACGCTGGGCGGCATGCCAGCAGCAAGCTGTCCCCGGGATGCACAGTGCCTCTCCCTGGCAGGCAGCTGCTTGTCCCCAGCCCACTGTAAAGGCACATCCATCCCACCTGAAGACACCCGCCTCAGAGGAGCCAGTTATCTGCGCTGGTTGTTATTGCTATTGCTATTGTTATTGTTATTGCTATTCTTCTTATTCTTATTCTTATTCTTATTCTTATTCTTATTCTCATTCTCATTCTCATTCTCATTTTTCTTTTCTGTTGTTGTTCTATTAAACTGTCTTTATCTCCACCCACTTTATCTCTTTCCCTTCCCCTCCTTTTCTCCCCCTTCTCCCTGCCCTTCTATGGGGAAGAGGGAGAACGGCGCGAGTGGCTGCGTGTTCGTAGATGCCGGCTGGGGTTAAACCACAGCCTATGGTGAAATTAAAAGCGTAGATTTAAGCTACATTTAATTCATGGGGTTCCCTGGCAGGGTCCATGCCTGCCCATGTCCAGGTTCAGCAGCACGGGCTTACTGGGGCCCTCTTCTTCCCCCAGGAACTCAGTGCCAGAGTCGTGGGCCAAGTTCACAAACGACAGAGAGCAAACGGGCAGCCTCCGCCAAGCTGCGGGAAAACATTGAGAACCTGGTGATGGCCAATGAGATGCGGCGCCAGTTCAACAGCGTGAACGTCACCTTCACCAACCGCATCGCCGAGACAGCCGATGCCAAGAGCAAGATTCAGCCCCACCTGGCTGAGGTAGCCTGAACCCCTGCCTTTCCGTGGGACACTGTCACTTCCCAGGGACACCTCCGAAGCGGGACCCTCCACGCACACCTGGCCCAAGCAGAGGAACGGTCCTCGCAAGAACCTGGTTATAGTATTGTTTTCTGTTGGGAACTCCAAGTCCCGGGGACTTTCTTTTTGGAGCAGGATGAGTTGGCACTGCCATGTCATCGCAAGGGATACTGTCTTTTGCTAGTGCATCCTTGCTAGCAGCCTGGGAGCACAGGGATTTCCAGCAGAAAATGCCAATGCTGCTTGCATCTCCTGGTAGTTACTTCAGAAGCGCTGGCTGCCCTGCAGAAAGGCTTTGCTGGGCCTCTGTTGGGCTGCCTGCCGGGAACTTCGCAGGCTTGCTTCTCCTCCAAGGACGTGCTTTCAGTCTCAGCGCTCTGGGGTTGCTGTAGGTATGCGTGTGGTAGCTCTGCCAAGCAGAGGAAGTGGAGATCAGTGATGGGCACCTGGATCCACCAGTGGGTCTCATGGAATGAGGAGGAATTAGGCATTGTAGGAGTTAAAGAGTTAACAGGATTGAAGTACTGAAGGGTCCAGGTCATGCCCGAAGGGAGGAGACTTGTGTGTCTGGAACAGGAGTAAAAACAAGATTAGAAGGCAATAAACGAGCAAGCGCATGACCTTTGTTTGTGAAAGAGGGAACTGCAAGGTTGTAAAAGATAGCCAATTGTATCAGTTAAAGGGACGCATGAAGGACGCGTGAACAGGACACATAAACCAATACGAGATCACTTAGTCGCGCGTGTATAAACAAGTAGAAAGTATAAAAGCAGTGTAATATTTTCATAGAGGGTCTTCGATTTACGCTCTATCGGAGTCCGTGCATCAATCCGCTACAATGGAAAGCTTCCTGAAAAGTGCTCAACACCGTACTGATTAACTGAGCAGAGACTAGGCTTGCAGCATTGCAGGCTGATGGCACGTCCTCCACTGATGATCCATGAAAAACGTTCCTCTCTTGGTTGCTATTGATGGATTATCGGTTCCTTCAAGCAGGGATTTTTGGAAGCTGGTAATTCAAGAGATTCCAAAACCTTCTCTGATGTGACAGCAACAACAAAGAGAGGCTTTTCCTTGAAGAGAAATCTCTGCTGATCTGGGCCTCGATATGTGGCAGAGTGACAGCAATCTGAGCCCAGGGTCTCCTTATTGAACTTGTTTTTTCCTGCAGATGGACAAGAGAAAAGGGAAATTGTGTTGTCACCTGAGAATGTATTTTTTAATTTATGCACGTGTTTCTTTTTTATGCCAGACGCTGCGAGAAATCTTCCAGATGGAGACCAACATATAAGCCATCCAAAAAGCCATTCGGGACCAAGGGCCTCCGTTAAGAGTGGCTCAGACCTGGTTGGAGGAGCGCGCACGCAGACCAAATGTGGAGCTGTGCCAGGACACTGCCCAGCTCCAGTAAGGCAGGACCGCGGGGCCGGTGAGGTCTTTGAGGTGTCACGGGTGGTACCACTCAGGAGCATCACTGGATGACAAAATTAAGCATTGGGTTTTTTTCCTAAGGGATAAAAAGGGGGAAACGCTGTGCCCAAGGGGCCCATGCCAGGCTAGAAACCACCCCTGTGATGGGACTGTTCATGAAGGTTTCTTGCTGTTTTCCAGCCTTGTCAACGAGGTCCATGAAATCAAGGAGAGGATCCAGAGCCTTCAGCAGCGGCTGAGAGACATGGAGGACACCCTGCAAATGCTGGTACATGCCATGTTGGTCTTGCAGCATGACCTGGCTGTCAAAGCCAACTCGCTCTTCATCGACCAGAAGTGCATGGGCATGTGCAAGACCTTTCTCAGCACTGCATGCGTGCTGGGTTCTCTTTAGGCTGGGCTCAGCTGAACTTATGTTATCTGTTGTGGAAGGGATTCCCAGTTTGGCTAAGATGCTTTGAAAACACATGGTTAGACTTTCTCTTCCTGATGGAAACTGTGAGTAGAAATTAAATGATCGCTTTGTGTGTTACATGGTCTACCAGGATTTTTTTTCCTTTGGTTTTTCTCTTTCCACTGCTCTTTCATGGTGTGCCAGAAAGGAACTGAAAATATCCTGTATGTGACTAAGTAAATCCACCCATGGGGATTCATTCCTACACTTTCAGTCTCCGAGCAACAGGCTGCGGGCCCTCGCTAGCACCCTGTCCCTCTAACCTTGGCGTGTCATCCCATAGCTTGTCGCAGGCAAGCCAGATATTGTCCCCTTCTCCCTTCAAGCCTAGTTTAAAGCTCTGTCAATGAACCTCGCTAGCTTGGGAGCAAAGACCTTCTTCTCTCCTTGAGAAAGGTGAATCCCATCTGATGCCAGCAGGCCTCATACCATGTAGGCCATCCCAGTACTGAAAACCCAAAATTGCGTCGGTGACACCAGCCACTGAGCCACCTATTAACAGACTGGGCCTGTCTGTTTCTTCCAATGTCGCTGCCCACAACTGGAAGGAGAGAGGAAAAATATAACCTCTGCTCCAGCTTCCCTTACCAACCGTCCCAAAGCCCAAAGACTTCAAGTCTCTTTTGATCACCCTTGGACTACCCATTGTGGCTTCATCAGCACCCACATGGAAGAGCAGTAATGGGCCGTAGCAGGCTCCGAAGTTTCCTAGTTATGTCCTTAACCCAGGCCCCAGGGAGGCAGCAGACTTCCCTAAGAGGGGGGTCTGGCTGGCTTGTATTTAGGTGGTGACCACTGCTAGCCACACTCGTACGGAGGCTGAGCTGGGGAAGCCAAGCCCCTGATAGGAAGCACGGTGCAATTGCCTGGCCTGTGCCAGGTCAGGCGGTGATGCCGTCTCTCCAGCAAAACCCCAAGGGCTCTGCTGTGAACATCCTTACTTTCTCACCTCCTCGCCTTCTGGCCCGGGCAGTTACCATTCAGCACCTCCAGCTTTGCTTCCAGTGCTTTCATGTGAACTCACCACGTTTCCTGAAGCAGCAGAGTCCCCTGTCACAAGGGCTGCTGTGATAGCACGTGCTCAGCAGAAGTTTCTCCAAAGCCCTGCTCCATTGGACAATGCACCTATCCAAGAAGAGAAGCATCTGAGGACCACTGGACTGATGTGCTCTTCTCTCTGGTCTTCCTCCACCATTTCTAATCCACAACTCTCAGCCAAAACGGGCTTCATTACCCCCAGGCTACTCTTTTCCCTGATTTGACTTTCAGGTGTTTCACCTGTGCTTAAAAAGCTGCTTTTGGCACTGTTTTCAGAAGGGGAGCCGAAGTGGTTTTGCACTCCCACATTCATGGAGGAGCTCAGGTACAGTATGCGACACCCCCCCCCTCCCCCGGCTGCCTTTCACAGAATCACAAAATCACAGAATCACAGGGGTTGGAAGGGACCTCTAGAGATCATCTAGTCCAACCCCCTTGCCACAGCAGGTTCACCTAGAGCGGGTTGCACAGGATGGCGTCCAGGTGGGTTTTGAATGTCTCCAGATTCAGACACTCTCTGGGCAGCCTGTTCCAGTGCTCTGCCACCCTCAAAGGAAAGAAGTTCCTCCTCATGTTTAGATGGAACTTCCTATATTCAAGTTCGTGCCCGTTATCTCTTGTCCTATCACTGGGCACCACTGAAAAGAGACTGGCCCCGTCCCTTTAACTATTTATAAGCATTGATGAGATCCTCCCCTCTGAGTCTTCTCTTCTCCAGACTAAAAAGACCCAAGTCCCTCAGCCTTTCCTCATAAGAAAGATGTTCCAGTCCCCTAATCATCTTGGTAGCCCTCTGCTGTACCCTCTCCAGCAGTTCCCTGTCCTTCTTGAACTGGGGAGCCCAGAACTGGACACAGTACTCCAGATGCAGCCTCACCAGGGCAGAGTAGAGCAGGAGGATCACCTCCTGCAACCTGCTTGCCACACTCCTCTTGATGCACCCCAGGATGCCATTGTGCTTCTTGGCCATAAGGGCACATTGCTGGCTCATGGTCATCCTATTGTCCACCAGGACTCCCAGGTCCCTTTCCACAGAGCTGCTTTCCAGCAGGTCAGTCCCTAACCTGTATTGGTGCATGGGGTTATTCCTGCCCAGGTGCAGGACCCTACACTTGCCTTTGTTGAACTTGATTAGGTTTCTCTCTGCCCAACTCTCCAGCCTGTCCAGGTCATGCTGAATGGCAGCACAGCCTTCCGGTGTGTCAGCCACCCCTCTCAGTTTTGTGCAATAAGCAAATTTGCTGATGGTACACTCTATCCCTTCATCCAGATCATGGATGAATATGTTGGACCGGCCGGTTTCTGCCCCTGGCGCGGCCCGGCTTCCTCCAGCCTCGCCCCCCGCTGGCTCAACAGCTGTGAGACACGCAGGCGCCCCCCCACGCCCAGGTACACGCGTTCCGCTGCGGCCAGTGGAGCGGCGCAGAGCCACCTGCCGGCAGTTCCCCGTCTCCGCCGGGGGCGTGGCGGGGGTGACTCCCCACGCCGGGGACTCCTCTCTGGGGAAGCAAGGAGAGGAGCAGCCCTGCCCAGGCCGTGGGGTGTCCGTTCCCCCAAAACCTCCCATCGACCAAAAACCTGCAGAAGGAGCTGAGCCGCCACCATACCGTGAGTGTCTCTGTTCTGGGCTCTGTCCCTGTGATCTGGTCCTCTAGCTGAGCAGTAGAGGCATCGCTGCTCACCGTCTTCCACTCTTTCTCTTTTGCCCAGTGGAGGACATTTGGCACCAGGAGCCTCAAGAGACTGATAGAAGGCCAGGCAAGGGTGAGAATGGCTGCCTTTCACCCACTTCTGGCTCTGCTGGGGAGTGCGGTGAGCTTGTTTGGGATGGAGGGAGGGTTCTGCTGTGGCACTCGAGGAGTGGAGAGGGTTGGGGAACCACCAGGAATGATAGTACATCCTTGCTGGTGGCACTGGGAGGAAACCTGCCATGCGGGGCAAACAGCCCGGGAGGGCAGAGCATCCCAGCACTGCTGCTCTCAGGCTGCTGGTGCCTGGTGGCAGCTCGCCGGTGGCCCTTTCTGCTGCGGGGCTGTTCTCTAAGCACAGCCTGGTTCTTGCAGGATGATCCCAAGCAAGGGCCTCCGCTGGCCCCATCTGGAAAGGGAGGGGGACTTTGCTGCTCACCAGGCCATGATGTGTGCAGGTGAAGGTCCTAGTGGAATTCCTGATTGAACATGGCTCTGCAGTCTTCGGCGGAAAGATGGCTGGCCTTCTGAGTCCCTCAGCTGAGGTGTCGCCAGCACCCATGGATGGAGGATGCACAGGTATGAGGAGGGACTGAGGGTTGTCACAGCCTGAGCAGAAAGCTGGTGTAGGGCTTTGGGTGGGTTTTGCTTTAGCTGTTGTACACTTTCAACAAGTCTCTTGGCTGCATGTGCTTTTGCTTTCCAGAGCTGCCTGTGGAAGTGAAACATGGCTCTGCAGACAAAGCAGATGTGGAGCCCCAGGCAAAAGCCTTCCTGGATGCACCACCCTCTCTGCTCCTCATCCGGAAAGAAGCAGCAGCAGATACTGTGGCCGGATCGGAAATGGCAGAGGTATGGCAGGTCCAAAAACACTGGCACAACATGTCTCATGTGGAGGGTACTTCCTGATGCATCGAAGGAGGTGCTGTGCCTCTTGCCAGCATTCAATCTCTTGTGGCTTTGTGTGGGTTATTTTATCCCATGGAATGGCACACTGTAAGTAAAACTGGAAAGGTTGTTTCTCCAATGTGTTAGTCAAAGGAAATACCTACAAAGTACTTACAACAAGACAGATTTCCAAAGCAAAGCCTCCCACTGCAGAAAGTGGTGTTGCACCAAAGGGATATCTGCAGGGCTCTGTCTCGGGAGAGCAGAAGAAACCACAGCAGAATGAAGCGGGCAAGCCTTTTCTTGCCGGGACGGGGACCACAGGCTCCCTGAGGAATGCCCCCCCAAATGAACCCAGTGTCACACACCCATGTGAACATTGTGTTCCAGAGAGAGGCCCTTGGAAGAAAGGGCTAATACAAACCAGCCCAAGGGATCTTCTCGAGAGAGCTAAGGGAGCAATTTGCCAAAGAGTCCCTTACTACTCCAGGGCGTCCCTTGCCACCTGCTAACGCCAACATTTCTGGTTTAGGCACCCGCCACTTTGCCTCCAACCACCCCAGAGACCACAGAAGACTCCCTGGGATGCACAGAAGAACAAAATAGCCTTTCAGAGGAAAGAAGATAAAATGGGTGAGCTTTGGTTAAATGGCGAACTGGTTAAGCCAGTTGATCCCGGCCTTACCTATCTCATCACCCTGTGGGATGGAAAGGTTTGCAGGCCCCCTCCAGGAAATGGAAAAATGGAAGAAAAAGAAAGAGACCAGAGGTCTGGGCAGAGGAGAGAGAATGCCAATGAAAAAAGAAAAGAAGAGAGAAGGAAGATGGGGAATGAAGAAAAGCAGGAAGGTCCAGAAGGTGAAGAAGCCCAGGTGAGTACCAGGCTCTGCTGCCCATCTTTCCCAACTCTGAAAACTGCCCTAAGGCAGTCCAGCTAGCTGGCAAGGGACAGCGAGGGATGGTGCTGCGCAGGGTTTGGAAAGAACTCCACGGCAGCTCCCCAGGGGCTCCCGATGGAGCCCTGCTGCGTGCACAGGGGCACTGTGCATCCCTGCACAGTCTCTGAGGCCATTACCCACGGGGACAAGGGGCCAGAGCCATGCCCTGGTCAATGCCAGCAATAGCTTTCTCTTCTGGACTAGCAACAATGCCTTCTCAGCTGTGTTTCCCAAAGAAAGGGGAACCCAGTCCTGTCTTTTTCTTTTTTGGTGGCTTTACCAGTGCTTTCTGACTCTGCCCTTGTAGGTGCCGGTTTCCTCTTCATGGCTGTACCCCTCTGACTCCTGGGCTCCTGCACTCCATGTGCACAATAAAAGGATATTTTTCTCTCTTGATACGGTTTTGTGTGTATAGTATATATATTTCTTTACTTACTTTTAATTCTTTTGTTAAGATTTTCATTAAAGTTGTTTTGTTTCCTTTTTAAAGTGTAAGTCTCTTTTCTCCCTGAAGGGGGATGCTCTCCCTTCTCTCAAGGGGAGAGGTATCAAAGAGAAGATCTATCTTTCCTTTCAGTGGCCAGTCCGGCCCAAAACACGACACCTTGCCTTTCCAATTTGTGCCCACTAAAAAAAAAAAAAAGGTAAGCTTCTGTTACTGTAAGAAAAAGCAGCCCTTGTTTCAATTGCACCCATTGATAGCTACAGCAATTACAGAGCTGCTACCTGCCCTACTCTGACACCCAAAGCAAAACAGACTTGTTCTGAAGGCTTCCTCTAAACGTACGACTTTTAAATATGGCCCTCCTTGAAGACACAGCTTGTTCAATAGTGTGTTCCCTTGTTCCTGGTTGGCAAACTAAAAAGCACAATGAGCTCAGGCTGCCAAAAAGCCGAGCTGCTGCTCTCAAAGAAAATGCCATTGCTTTTAAATAGGCAAATGCGGCATGCTGTCGAAAAACCTGCTCCACAACACTGTTTGCAAGAGCATTAACACCCTCATGAAGACAAACCCGGGCACTGAATATTTACACACACTCTCCAGGTACGTGACACCTTCCCTGGGGAGAAGGGACACGCTATTAATATAAACAACTGATGTAGACGAGTCTTTCCCTGCTTTCACTAATCCCTGGGTACCTGAGACATTGGCTTCGTACATTGGCCCAACATGCTCT
>VFFE01007659.1:639848-645346 GCA_008921705.1 Burhinus oedicnemus | reverse complement strand
GCAGTGTCCTGCTGGGGGGGGTGGCAAGGTCCGGCGCCCGTTGGGTTGGCCTGGCCTGGCGCAGCCCCGCTTGCTGCTTTGTTTGTTTACTTGGCGCCGCGGCGACGTCACGTACCGGGTCGGGCTGGCGGGGGCGGGCCGGCGGCGGGGCTCGGGCGGGCGTCGCCGCTCGGGCACCTCCGCCTTGCTGTTTGTCGGGGGCACCGGAGCGTGAGGAGCGGGGGAGATGCCCCCGCGGCGCGACAGTGACTGCGGCGAGGCGGCTCGTGCTCCGGCAGTGGCGGTGGGAGGCGGGCCACCGCTCGCCCCGGATCTGAGCGGCTCTGGCAGTAGCTGGTGGCTCGCCTGGAGGCCGCAAACCTAAACGCGACCCGGCGGTCTGGCGTGCTCTTGGAAAGTGCAGTCGGGTCGGTAGCTGGTTTGCTCTTCGGCATTGCAGGGAGTTGGGGGTGATGCCATATTCTGGCTCGGTTTCGAAATTAGCGGGAGCAGCGCTGTCACGGAGTTAAAAATGCTGCTGTCAAGTGGGGAAAGTTTCATGCCTCTGTCAACCCAAATCCCACGGCCATTGGCAGTGTCTGGTCCTGAGGTGTGCATCTGGTGTGAAGTGTGCCAAACTACTTTTTGTTGGTTTTGAGGATGTCTTTTCTAAAAGTTAACATGTGCATGTGGTAGAGACTGCAACTCAATGTAGCTGAATGCTCAGGTTACAATGACTTAGTGTTGCCCTATTTTGCAAACATAAACGGTAAGTCAGTGAGAGGCATGAGGCACTTTGACTTTCTCCCACCCTAAACCATTCCTCCTCATGAAACTTGCTGTGAGGAAGATTGCTTTAGGTGACAGCTTAAGAATGAACGCAGCTTTTAATCTTCTAAGGGCCTCTACCTGATGCTTGGCATGGGGCAGTGTCACTTTCATATAATTAAATCCAGTTACAGGACAGGCTGTTGCTGTGTGCTGTCTCCTGTCAGGCCAATAAGAAATTCAAGCAGCGGGCCTGTTTTTGATCAAGGCTGAAAATAAACTGCATAAAGGAACACTAGCTACGGCGTCCTGTAGAAAATTGCTGTGAAACATTCCTGAGAGTCTTCCTTCTTTTGTAATAACCTGGGATGTTGCTGCAAGCAGCGAACATTTTTTGAGCGTTTTGCTAGGGTTAGTGAAAACTTAGAATGTTTGTTACTTCTCACTTGCTCTTAATGGGTTTAAGTATCTTTGCAGTTTGCATATTTGTTTTACTTTTTGCCCCTGAGTACACGCCTATTAAAGGGTTTTCATGAGGAAGCCTGTCTTCTTTGGAGTCAATGCAGCCTAGAAGAAGTTGTCACTGAGTGGGGCAGCGACATTGGGCAGTGATTACGTGTAGCATACGTTGACTTGTAGTGTAGTTAAATTGTTTTCTTTACCTGTCAATTCTTATGGGTAATGCTGTACAGGAACAAAGTATTTTGACAGCTCTCTTGGTAGTAGAGGGAAAACGGCACATCCTTGGTAGCTGCTGGATGCGGGTACATCATTGTTTCCCTTTGCATTAGGAATTAGAAACAGTGTCTTCAGGAAAAACAAGTATGCAGGTTCTCATACCCTCAGATCTCCTTGGCGAGAACTGAAGACTTGAGAAATCCACATGTTGGCAACTGTCAGGCAAATTGCTGACTAGGCTGTTGCAGGAAGGCCAAAGCCACTAGTCGCAGTGATGTCTGTTTAGCTAAATTTGAAGTTTGAAAGCTTTCCCAGTGCACTTGTGGTAACTTATTTGGAAAACTGTATGTGCTAATGTGACTTACACCAGGCAGACTGTGGTTTAAGAAGTGTACATAAGCTTTTGACAGCACTGTGACACTGCACCTTAATTGCTTGTCATGCTGACCTTTGTGTTGTAGCCTTGATCTGATGTCAGTTCTGTGGTGGAGCAGTAGTTTGTCAGCTTCTGTAGTGGCAAGCTGAAGCAGTCATGTTTTGCCACTCTGTAACTGGACTCAAAGGTGCAGTTACTGCATGGTGAGAGGAAAATCCTTCAGAGGGCTGTCAGTTTCAAACTTGTGTTCTTGGTGTGTAATGTCCTTAGTGATATAAAGCAGTGTTTTGTATTTTAATGTTAATTGTTAATAACTATAAAACAGGTTTTTTATGTTAATGGTTTGTTGATAACTGTAAAACACGTGTTTCGTATGTCACATAGCAAGTGCATGTTCGGTAGTAACTGCTGGAGTATCACTATCCCCCATGTGTCAGAAATACAATGCTGCATCTTCTGTGTGTGTTCTGTTTTGCTGCTTTAAAAAAACCCCACAAAACAAACAAAAAAGAACCTTAATAATAGATTAACATCAGGATGCAAAGCATCCTTTGAATTACTATCCGTACAGCTATGAGGCTGCTGGTTTACTGGTGTGGACCATTATTTCCGTATTGGTCCTGAAGGCAATAAGATGTCACACTAGAAAGGGCTTTTGGTGCTTTGTTGAAGAGAGATCTAGAACTAATGGGAAAAGAGAATGAAGGGATGGGGAATCTGTTCTCCTGTTGATAGACTTCAAGAATTTTTATAGAAACATCTGAAGCTCCTGAACCCCATCTGTATGGAGGTTGGATGTGTTTGTCAGAAGCTGAATGCTCTTGTTAATTTTGTAAAAGCACAGCTAATTCAACAGAGTTAGTTCACATGAGCAGCTTTTGATTTGAGAGAGTTTGATTTGCGACAGTACAATGCGATTGTACGTGATTGGCAGGAATACTTGAATGTGTATGGAAAGTGAAGGAGTTGAAAACACGCTACAGTGGTTTTCCAGGTTTTCTGATAACTGTGCATGTGATTGCGGAATAAGTTGGTACAGTGAAAAAGGACAAAGCTTTGTAGAAAGAGTTTTATATATCATAACGGATCATACTTCTTGTTTTGAGCCCACTGTAAAATCTTCTTTACCAATATTAGAAGAGATCATCTCAACTCAAATCCTCTTTTGAATGGGTACATAAGCCCTATGCCAAGTAACTGGGAATGCTTCATTTGTGTGCATATTGGCTTGATTTTTAGTTGGTGCAGATCATGAAGCATTTCCTCTTGAGACACAGTGGTTCTTGATTTTTTTTGTGTGTGTGTGTGTGTGTGTGTGTGTGTGGCTTACTAATGTGATGGGATGGCCATGATTTGATTCCAGGCTTCCAGTGTGCTTTTGAAAGTACAAGTCATGATCAGAGTTATCTGCTGTGCACATTAGCCTAGCAACCCTGGTCCTGTAGGTAGAAGATGGGGAAGATCATTGGGAAGATGTTCTTGTGATTGTATTGGATTATGCCAGGTGTTTATATTATGTTTTTGGGAGGAAAGGTAAGTTTTGACCATCCAATACTTTTCTTTTTTTACTGCTTTCTGGGGAAGGGGACTTGGCTAAACTTTATTTGGTTTAGTTTACTAATACTGGCATATGTCCAGTCCAAACTAGTACATAAATGGTTCTGTTTAGCTGCACTGCCTTATAAATGTATTCTGCCTGTGTTTGTTTCATAAGCAGTTGTGTGGAGGCTCTGCAGATGATTAAATGGAATTAAGCCTGTGGTGAGTCAGTAGTGGTGGGGATGCAAGGAAGTAGTAAAATACCTTTTTATCACTCTTTGTAGTTTCTTGGGCTAGCAGAGTAAGCAACTGCAGTGGAAGATGGTGCAAAACTTTTGTGTACATGTAAGTTTTTATTTAATCTGGGCAGGGTAATTTAAGCAACTTCTCAAAAAGTACAGGCCTGTGTGCGCAGGGTCACTGATAAAATTCTGCTGTTCCGTACATTAGGTAATTGAGTTCATAAAGCTTGACAGTACAGAATTTTGGGTAAGACACATTAACGGATTAACATCTTGTCTTAACAGGAAAATGTTTATTGGTGGCCTTAGCTGGGACACTACAAAGAAAGATCTGAAGGACTATTTCTCTAAATTTGGTGAAGTTGTAGACTGCACTCTGAAGTTAGATCCCATCACTGGGCGATCAAGAGGCTTCGGCTTTGTACTCTTCAAAGAATCGGAGAGCGTAGATAAGGTAGTATTAATGTAACGAAACAACGTGTTCAATTTTGAGCAGCAAAGATAGAGCACTCAGATAATTGTATGCATAGCTGTTTGTACGTGATCTGTTAAGGATGACTCTGGGAGACAATATATTTAAGATGCTTGTTGAAATGTTTTTTTTTCCCAAAATGTCTTGCTTGGGATGCAGTGGCCAGGACCAGCACTGATTTGCAAAGTGTGGCTTTGGATACTTACAGGGGCATGTACTGCAAGCCACTGGACTTGAGCACTTTAAAAATACTGTATATAAATGTCTGCTGCCTATACTGTGAAAGCAGTAATTTACGAAGAACTTAAGCCTTTGCATTACAGAGCTGCAACGTGAACCTCTAGAGTAGAGACAGTGTCTTTGATAGAGCTGGACTTTATCCAAGCAAAAATGAGCTGTTAACCTTTCTAAAATGCTATTGACACAGTACACTGAAAAGTTTTCACCTTCATTGACGTTTGGTAATATCTAAAGTGCAGATTCATTAGTTCATGAGGTTTGAGTATGGGACTGTAGAGTACTTTCTGACAAACATTACACACTCCCCTTGTTGAAATGCTTTGTTAGAACTGTCTATGTCAGGGGATAGTGAACAAAATATGAAACTATTTGGTTTTGTGCAACAAATTATTGCTGTGATCAAAGTATTGAAATGGAGGTGATAACATTAACATAAACTAAGTGTAAAGTAACCAGGCCCTGCTCAAAACATCAGTAAAACATTCAGCTTGAATCGCAAGTAAGATTGTGTTTTGATTTTCCACAGGTCATGGACCAGAAAGAACACAAGCTGAATGGAAAGGTCATTGATCCAAAAAGAGCTAAAGCCATGAAAACAAAAGAACCTGTTAAAAAGATTTTTGTTGGGGGCTTATCTCCAGACACGCCTGAGGAGAAAATAAGGGAATATTTTGGAAGTTTTGGTGAGGTACGTGGTGAAATAAACTCCTTATACTTGTAAAACTTGTTCTGTCTTCACAAATTTAGTAATAAAAGCAGCCCCCAATGCAACCTGCATGGATGCTACTGTAAACTTAATGGCCAGTGTGGCTCCATGTGTCTTAGTAGTCAGAATTATAATGATACAGGTATTAATTACAGGCTTTGAGTTGCTGGGTTAATGGAAGGAGGAGCTGGGATAAGTCAGCGAGTCAGTAAGTGATTCATGTTATGTCTGACAGTCTTGACTGGGACAGGAATGGGAGGCAACATTTTTGAGCATGCTGCTTTGGTCAGTTGGGTGAGATGCTCTTCAGCCACTCCAGCTGATCTGCAGTGGCACAGATTCAGATAGTTTGCCTAAATTCTCTGCAACTATGTAGTCTGTGTCTCTCTCTGTCCCCAGTTTTTGGTGGTGCAGATGAACAAAAATATCACTGCAGTCCTTAAAAGCTGGCCTTGTATGAGCTTGGTACAGCTGCCACTTCCCTATTAGTTCTTGGAT
>VFFE01007659.1:614848-634848 GCA_008921705.1 Burhinus oedicnemus | reverse complement strand
GATGCAGGCTGGATCAAGCTGTGGTTCCTATTTCATGTGCCCTATTGCTGTGTGATTTTTAATAACAAATTACTGGACAGTGTTAATGGGTGACCTTCTGCTGAGTTTTGAAAGGCCTCTTGGGCACTGCATACAGCAAGTCTGCTACCTGGCTCTACATCAAAGCATGTAATAATGCTTTGGGCTTTAATGGCTGGGGAATTTCTTAGACTTGGGTGACTCAGTGGGAATAATGGTCCACACAAAAGTCAAGGAATAATTTTCTGTATCTTAGACTACTCTGATTCAGAAAATATGCAGGAATTTTACCTACTGTTTAGCAGCTGTCATAGTCTTAGAAAATTCCCAACAGCATATGACATGGAAATAACTGAGATAATCAGTAAGCACACACTGGATTTTAATTACATTTGGAAGTTGCTGATCGCTTACATGTTGAAGTAGCAGTAGAAAAATGCTGCAAAAAGATAGGTTGTGAGCAAGCTGCTGCAACTGAGCTTGAGTCTGTACCTTTCATCTTTCCAGACAGCAGATGCAGACCTGCATTTAAACTGCCATTCTGTCTCTGCAGCAAAAGTAGTAGGAGCCAGTTTTACAGGCTGGCTTACAGCAGAGTAGCATTCAAAATTCATTATATCTGAATGAAAGCTTCTGCACTTGATCTATGTGCACATTAAAGGTTTACTCTTCACAGTACTGATTCATGATTAGTCCAGAGTAGAGCTGTAAAGGTAACTGTATTTCTGCATTAGTTGAAGGATATGGAACTGAGCACAACTTGCCTAGTATCAGACATAGATTAAGAAGGGTTTTTACCCTACTTAAGGTTTGCTTCTAGTCAAGTTGACATAGGTTGTAGTAGTCTCCTGATGGAGACTATTAGTCTTCCGAGCTGGAATTGGATGTGAAAGGTTTCCAGCCAGGAACAGATGTTATGTAGTCAAAGCTGTAGGGAATGTTAGCATGTGGTCTAGTGGCCTGGTTGTACTTCTTAGTATATGCAACACCCTGTTGTCATAGTAGCGTCTGCTGATGCTGCAAAAGGTAAGGTACAAATAGGAAAAAAACTAAGGTAATAAAGCTTAGAGCTGGAAGCGAAGGTTACCAGCCAGGTGGCTTGAAAATGAACTGGTGGTCTGTTTTTAGCACAGTGATTCTATGAGCAAGTGAAGGGGCAGAGAATGCTGTAACCAAATGGCAGATTATTAATTTGCCTTTATGGCCCCTTCAGAAAAAAAGGAGTTGGAAGTATGACTTGTTCTATACGCATCTGCCATTTCCTTTGCAGTAATAGATGAAAATTGGGTTGTTTGCTTGTGGAGTTTGCTCATAGTTGAGTGGAATTAAGCCCTGAGCAGGGAGGGAATAGCCACTTGGAGCTGCAGCTGCCAGTGCCCAGTCCTTTTCTCAATCCTTAAGCTTGGTCCTTGTAGCACTTAAATAGGACTGAAAATAGGTTGATCAGGCAAGATGGATTTACATGCTCAGAACAGTTTAATAAGCATGGGGAGGCAGTGTGCATGCTGCCTTAGCTTCCTTCCAATTAACCTGTGCCTTGCAGTGCTTGGCCAGTAATTGCTATGAATTCTTTGTATATGAAGATTGTAGCGTATTTTACATTACACACCAGCAGTTACTAATAAATGTATTAAGCCCTTATATTTTTCAGTCTTCGCCTTGTTCTCAAATGCACTTGACTATAGGAATGCAATTATTGTCCCTGGTCCTTCACCCATGACATGTTGTGAAGCTGATAGTTTTGTCCAGCTTCCCTTCCATCCTAGGCATGTCCAGCACACACTGAGTAAGAATTAATGGTAGGTGCATGTAATGCTGGGTTGTGAAAGTAACTCCTGTTCTTGATTACTTACTGTGTCCCAGGACATCCTGGACTGTGCATAAACTTCTTACGGAAAGAGGCTCAGCTCTGCTGCATAGACTTATTGAAGGAACTTCCTAGGTAACACTTTTGTTTCTCAAGCTGCAGCTGGATAACACCCTGAATGCTGTCTTCAGCTTGTTTTTGGGGGTGAGGTAGATTGTGCAACACCAACTACTGCTTGGGTGTTCTTATCAAGAAGAGTGAGTAATGTGCAAGTATTGAATTTGGTTAGCTTTTCGTCTTAGAAAAATGAGGCTGTGTTTTGAAGTCTCATGAAAGCAGGCATCTGAATACTTCCCTGACAAACGTGGTAGAAGAGCTATCAGCTTGCAGTGCTGTGTCATCACTGAGCAGCTTTGCTTTCTCACTGTGTTAGCAATTAAGTGTTCTATTAGCTGAGCTGTTTCGTTTCCAGACATGTGGGAAGTTAAGCCCGAATGGTTCTCCATTTTGGCTCTTGTGAGCAATGAGGAGGAACGTTTTCTAATGACCTTGGGGTTTCAATCTTGTAAATTGGAATTTGCAGTTTCTCAGCCAGGAGTCATCTCTGGCAAATGATGCTCTCGCCATGCTGCCTTGCTTAGGAATAATGGAAAAGGGTAGTGGAGTTGGATTTGTCACTGCTCTGTGCTACATCTGTGGAAGCCCAGGGCTAGTTTTTGCTTCCAGTGTCTATCACCTAAGTGCTTTTAAACTTTGTGCTTGAAGTTAGAGACGGCAAGATTCCCTGCACATCTTTTGTAAGGTAAGGTTGTCAATGTAGTTCTTCAAAAAGAACCAGCAAATTGTAGTTAGAGACGGAACTTGTATCTTTCCTTGCTGGAAGGATAAGAGCACTTCAGTGTGTACAAACAGTACAGTGTGTACAGATCATCTGTTGGGCAGGCCGATGGTCTCAGTCTACAGGATGATAAAACAAGTGGGTAGGATGTTTCCACGGACAGGCCTGGCCATTTCGGTTGCCCAGAAACTGTGGTAGCAGCTTTTTCTCTTTTTTTTATTTTCTTTTTTTTTCTTTTTTTTTTTAATTAGTTTTAGCTGTAACTGGCAGAGGATTTGTTCAGTTATTTGGGTACCTAAGTCTACAGCGCGCTCCTTAGTGGGAGAAAAATGTAGTCAAAGGGCAACTTGGAAGGAGGGAGAAGCAGAAGGTTTGCATTCCTTTACACCCAGCAAGTCAGACTCGATTTTCAGATTTGAATTATTGTAATGGATATATTACCAAGAAGGCATACTTGATGGGAGCATCTAAACTTTCCTTATTGAACAAAGTGCAGGGTATTCATCTCACTGCTGATATTTAGAGCTCCTGTGAAATAACGGGATCACTGTGAGTGCAAGGAGTCTGCACTGGCTGTTACCTTCTGCTTGCTGAGGTCTTCCAGCAAGCCACCACCTACAGCCAGGTAATTGCAAGTAATTACAAAATAGCACCCTGTGTGTGCATGTCTCTAGAGCATTCACTTTTTAACTGGAAGCAATGTGGCTGTTATTATCTGCTGGAGAGAATTATCTTGTAGGTACAGCAAAACTCTGCCCTGGTTGCTGCAAATCACTGGTTAAAAGCAAAGAGGCAGAGAAACAACTGGCAGCTGAAGCACTCATAGCTGTGAACAAGCTGGGCTGTGCTGATCAGGTGGTTTCTCACAAATGTCAGTATTTTTCTTTGTGTCTACTCCAATAGTGCGATACCAAAACTGAAAATGAAGTTATAAGAAGCAGAAGTGTCTAAAAAAGGATAACTTTTCTAAGGACATTTGAGGACAAATGTATGTGATTTCTGAGTTTCTTTATGACCTAGCTGTTTTCAAATCAGGTCAGCATCACCAGCTGGCGCAAAATGTCTCTTTTGACAGAGAAGTATAGCAACTGAAAGATGATTACATTTGCTGTCATCTGGCTGAAGTGATGAGCTGTCCCTGCGTGGGGTTTGTGCAGGTCCAGGGTAAAAGGTGTGTGAAACATTATTGTTTCATCTCTGCAGTTATGTCATGGTGCTTGTCCTGGGGAAAAATGACACTGGGCTTTCTGAGCAGCTCTCTGGGCTTGTTCTATGAAAGGGATGAGGTCCTAAAAGTTTGTATCGGGATTATTGTCATAACTACAAGAAGGATGAATATTAAAACAAGTAGGAGAACTATTAGAGCAGTTGTGAATCATTTTGGTGTATTTCCTTCGCATCTTCCTGGAAATCCCTCTCGATTTTTGGAAAGATAGAAAAAAAATGCTGAAAATACGGTATTTCTTTTACAAGGACCAGTGAACCACTTTTACACATAAACCCATGCGCTAACTGCTTCATAAGAAAACTTTAATTTCCTCAGCAGCTTTCTGCTAGCTGTAATAGTTCATGGATGTGCACTGCAGAAATAGATGGGCAAAATCATAGTAAGCCTAATAGCATGCAGATTTTTTTTTTTTTTCACTGTATAACTGGAACAACACAATAAACAGACGTGACACGGGTTTTTGGTTTTTTGGGACTAAATTTCATGTATGTTCTGCAGCGGTTTCAGGAAAACATCAGACCATAGGTGTGAAATGATGGCATTTTAACATTGTAAACATACCCAATAAAAGGCATGAAAGGATTCCTAATATGCCTCATTTGTTCTCACAAAAACATTAGTACAAACAGCCTCTGTAAAATAAGGTTGTTTGGGAAGTTACAGTTGTGTGAGTAAGGTAGTGCCTTCAGCGTCTGGGTTATTACCAATGCGAGCTCATTTTGCTGGTGTAATGTTTATGGGCTATAAGCACTCAATGGATGCCAGATAAGCTGCAAGGCTTTGGGTATACAAAGTTTGCTGGAAGATGTACAGCACGCAGTTGAGTCAAATCCTTAACTTCTTGCACGTACTTCCCCATGTTACTGCCTTCAGAGACATTTTAAAACATTCTGCATTTGGGACTGGAAAAACAACTGGGATTTAGAAGAGAAGCATTTGGGCAGTTTTGCAAAACACCTTGCAATTGTACAATGCAGCAGTTTGACAATAGTCAGAAAAAAACAGTGCCGCAGCTTGAGGGAGGGGGTCAATACCAGGGTTTGGAAGTCATCTGTTCTTCCAGGTGGCTCTTTCAGGTTGTCTTCCAAAACTTCTTTGTTGGTAGGTGGTAAGACTTTTAATGACCTCAGCTTGAGTGTGCAGGAGAGGAACCGTAGCATCCCTTGACTCCTGGTTGTACTTAACCTTCTCAGGACAAGAGTATTCCCCAGCAGGTGCTGCTCCATCAGGTACCTCCCACCTGCTCAAATTTTGAAAGAAGTGAAGCAAAGTATGACCTGTCCTTGAGGAGCCAAGCACACCATCATCTTGTTAAGGCTTAAGTGAAGACTTAGCCTGCAGTTTTGGGGGGAAAAAAAGGGTTCATTAAGTCTGTCTGAGTCAATGCCTCCCTTGTCCCCTCTGCTGTGCACATGTTCGGTTGTCTAATGGCTACCTGCAACAAAGAATAATACTCTCCTTACATCCGCTACATGTGTTTGATGTGTTTAAAAGCAAAGAAAATAGCTTTTCTATGTGTGAGAAGGGGAAAATTTGAAAAGTCACTTTAATACTGTGGTTGAAAGAGGGGCTCATGTGAAGTTTACAAGTTCACAAGGTATTTGTGCCAGCATACGTAAATCCTCTGCTGAGACCATGCACTGCTGAAAGGAAAAAGAAAGAAAGAAAGAAGGAAAGAAAGAAAAAGCAGAGCAGTTTTCCGTGTCTTGCTGTTTGTTTCTCTTCTGTCAGCTGAAGGAGGGGAGGGCTGCTGTGCCCCCAGCCCTTCACTGCCCTGCCTTCAGTGCAAAGCCTGGCCATGGGGAGAGCTGGTGTGATGTGTGCTGGAGGGTTGGAGACTTGGAACGAGGTGGTCACGGGGAGCCAGGAATATGTGGGTGGACAAGACAACCAGGGTCCTTGTGAGGGTGTATGGAAAAAACAGGGGGTTTTTATTGGTGAAGGATGTGTGTCAGGAAGTTCCCATGCACTCCCAGCTGCTCTTTCTGCTCCCATGCAGGAGATTTTTTCCACTCCCATGAGTGTACTGAACGCCAAAGCAATTACTTGTAGGGCTAAGAAGTAAATTCAGAAGCAGATGAATAAATTGCTGGGTTTTCTACTTCTGTTTTCTGTTTTGCAGATAAGCTCCAATTTTTTTTACTTACAGAGTTGTTCTGCTAGTGCCAGAGGAATGTACACGTGACATGGCATTTTTCGGTAAAACTCGGGAAAAATAGTAGCTGTTTAATCCTTGAGTTTCTCAAGGGACAGGATTGTTGAAAATCAGAAAGTTATTAAACACTGCCAAGCAAAACACCTGCAATGAAAAAAATGGTATGTAGCTGAAAATTGGTAGCTACCTAACAGCACTGGTACCAGCATAGCAATACCAAAAGAGATAATCTTTGGGTTTATTTTAAATCTTACTACTTTTCTATATATCTGCAAAGTGGTGAATTCTGCACAGCATCTGCTTAGGCAGCAAATCTGCCCTAACATCTTCACTTGAATTTCTCCAAGTTCAAAAAAGCTAGCCATACTATGGGAAAGAGCTATAATTTCACCCTTTTTCGTCTATAACAGTAAAAATTTAGTGTGTTTCGATCTAAAGATGTGTTCCGCCCACCACAGTGAGGGTACCTGGCTCAGGCTGAGCACCCTTATTTCCAGAGTTGTCCCTCCAGACTTGGGTGGGGAGGGGATGAGGCAGGGTCAGGGTAGGACTGACTCTCAGCAGGGGGATGCGCTGTGGTCACAGGGTCTGGCCAACACCCTCAGCCTTGGTGCATTTTAGAACATGTGTGTCCTTTTAGTTGTTGAATATTGCCCATGCCACTTGCTGCAGTTGTGAATTAGCTGAAATCAATATCACAGGGGGAAGTTGCTGTCAGCTTTAGCCCTCGCAGCCCTTACACAGAGAGATCACTTCAGTTTATTGTGTCTGCATGAGATTAACAAGGGATTGTAATTGCTAAGTGATGTGGCTGTGAAAGAACCTCTCTTTTCTTCACACAAGCAGGAATGTGTTCTTAGTACAGATGTATAGAGACCATTATTAATAATTACGTTTTGCATGCATAAATGTTCTCTTAGGAGCTAAGTTTTTCACCTGCATTATTAGTGTCATTACAACCTGATGCATGGTAGAGCTCATTTAATTGACAGAGCTATCGCTTTGCTGCTTTCTTTAGGAAGATAATTGTGTTTTGCAAGTGCCTTAAGCTTGAACTGAAATTCTAAAGCTCTGATGCTGTGTCCAATTGGTGTAGGTTAATTTATGTATGTATTCATTCTTTTTAAGTCAGTATATATAGCACATAAAAGGCTATTTTGTTTGATGCCATACCTTGTATTAAAACATTGGGAACGAGGACACTGGAGGGGAGGGGATTTTCCTAGTCACTGAATCCAAGCACGTTTGCTGTAAAACACCTGTAATCTGTAATTTTAAGGATTTTATTCTGTGGATGGTTGGCTCATAGAGGAACCTTGAAATTCATTGCCTTGCTAAGATTACAATCAGTTCTGTCTTAAAGCTGTAGTTTTGTAACTGGGTTGCAGAGCACTTTGTGAAAGTTGCTTCATTTTCTTAAAAAGCAGTGTAGGCTTGTGGATAGAGATTCACAGCTAAATAACCCTCGAAAAGTGACTTTCCTCTGTAGCTCAGTCTAACCTTCCTGGTAAGGAAAAATTAACCCTCTCTTACCTGCTAGTGAGAAATTATGTGGGACTCTGGTACACTTGTTTCATTTTATATTTTGAGCAGATTTGTGTATTTTCTTTTTTTTCCCTTGACATTATATTCAGGAATTTAGCAGTGACCTGAAACTGATCCTACTTAAGCCAGTAGGGAGATGTCTTAACTTCACCACTAATCAAGTGAAGCGAGTACTGGAAAACCCTATACCTGGCTCTTGGAGGCAGTTGGTATGACTGGCATTCAGGTATTCAATGCATCTAGCAATTGTCTGGTGTCGGTGTTGGGGGGGTATCCTACCCAGCCCTTGACTGCTACCCAAGAAGAGCTGGTGTTTCCTGCGCACCCCATGTAATTTCTGCCCCAGCCCTGCAGGTATTATGGATGCCCAGGATGCTGCAAGTGTGGCTAGGTGGGCAGCTGGATGGAGCTCTCCCTCCTCGCCTCTGCTCAAAAGTGTTTGTCCAAGCAAGGACCAGATCCCCTTGGAAGAAGAGTCACTGCCTGCCTGCATGTTCCTATGTCCTGGTAAACACCAAGAGAGTCAAGGCAGTTTGTTTTGCTCTCTGAAAGAGGGAAAAGTCTGTTTTCCATTTAATTAAAGCCAGAGCTTTTCTTGGGATGGTTTTTATGGAGTAGCTGACCTGATGTAAATACATACCTGTATTTTTATATATCTATATCCTCCACGATACTGTGCAGTGCACATCCCCTCCCTAAGCGTAAGCTGGGAGGCATAAATACAGCAGGAAAGCACATGGCAACAGTACACAGTGAAGTCAGGGCCTACATTTATCGTGTCAGTAGTCCTGTAATATGCAGTTTGTGCCAATTTAGTTACCTGGAAGATTTGGCTTGCAACCACAGTTTGAAACGTGCATAGTATACGGTAGCTTGTGAGGTAGGAAATACCCAGGGCATAGTCAGTCAAGCAGAAGAGGGCGAGCACCTTATTTGTTTGGATCAGCCGAGGCAAAGGGTTTGTAAGCTCTCAGCATGAAAGCCTGTCACCTCCTAGAAATGCCTGCTGCCATCTGGCCCAGCCCCACTGCTAGAGGAACCGCACACACTGGAGACCTCCCTGGCTCCTACAGGCAGGAATAAAGAAAAGAGCTTCTAGTGCAACCCTTGAAAAAAGCAATGGCAAGAGATGGGGTCAGTGCTGAAGTCTGACAGGCAAAGCCAGGCACTGGGAGCACGGGCAGGGAAAGGTTCTTCTGCCTCTTCCCAAGGGCTGAGCAGATGCAGTGACCCCCTGAGGGACCATGCTTCTCAGCCTGTAGGTGCTCTGGTGATCCAGGAGAGGTGTTTGTGGACTGCTCTGATAGAATAAAGACCTTGAAAGTAGTTTTGATGCTCCTGAAAAGAATCAATTTTCAGTGGAGAAGCACTTGAGATGACCCCGCACCAAGAAGTGGCAGAGGGTGGGAATGTGGCATCAGAGCTGTGTCTCACTTGCTTTTGATCTTCAGGCTGCAGGAAAGAAGGGGTTGGTTTCTTTCCTCCCCTCCTGCCCATCTCAGTCCTCCAGTCAGTCGAGGCAGGAGTATTACTAAGGTACTGCTGCCAGCTCCCTGGCCAGAGCTCCCTGGCTCGGTCACTCTAGGGCAGCAAAGAGGCATTTAGTCCTCGCGGCTCTCAGGAAGATGAGTCATGGTGAAGGGATATGATGTTCAGGGTCAGCAGAAGCAACATGAACAGCAAGGTGTTGGCACAACGGTCTTAACTTTCTGGATTTTTACTTAACATGATACTTAATTGCCAGTTAACACAGACTTCAAATCACTGGTTCAGGTATTGAGATAAAAAAAACAAAACAAGCCATTAAACATTTCAGTAAAGACTTTTCCTCCCTCTTTCCTGGGTTCAACTCAAGCCACACACCTCTTCCTCTCCTCCTTAGACTCCATTCCCTACAACAAAAATGCTGCAGGTTGCCCTGAGCACATCCCCATTCCTTCAGGGAGATGTCAACAGCATGGGAGGTTGGGATTGCGCACTGCCATCGGTGCTCCAGTGTGGGTCCTCCACTGGCTGCAGACCACCCAGAGGTGAACACCTCCCAAATGTGGAGTGCCTCCATCCAGGAGCATGTATCCAGCTGCACTCTCTGGGATTCTCTCCTTCCCCATGCCTCCTCAGATATTTGGTGGCCTGCATGTGGGTCGGGGCAATCCCAAGCACAAATAAAAGCTGGGTGGAGAAGAGACTCAGAGCAGCCCTGAGGAGAAGGACTTGGGGGTGTTGGTTGATGAGAAGCTCAACATGAGCTGCAATGTACACTTGCAGCCCAGAAAGCCAACTGTATCCTGGGCTGCATCAAAAGAAGTGTGGCCAGTAGGTCAAGGGAGGTAATTCTATCCCTCCGCTCTCGTGAGACCCCCACCTGGTGTACTACATCCAGCTCTGGCCCCCCAAACACAAGAAGGAGATGGACCTGTTGGATCGAGTCCAGAGGAGGGACACAAAGATGATCAGAGGGCTGGAGCACCTCTCCTATGAAGACAGCCTGAGAGATTTGGGGTTGTTCAGCCTGGAGAAGAGAAGGCTACAGGGAGACCTTATAGCAGCCTTCCAGTACTTAAAGGGGGCCTACAGGAAAGGTAGAGAGGGACTCTTTATTGGGGAGTATAGCAATAGGATAACAGGTAATGGTTTTAAACTGAGAGAGGGTAGATTTAGATTAGGAAGAACTTCTTTACTGTGCGGGTGGTGAGACACCGGTAGAGGCTGCCCAGGGAAGTTGTGGATGCCCCATCCCTGGAATTGTTCAAGGCCAGTTTGGATGGGGCTTTGAGCAACCTGGTCTGGTGCAAGGTGTCCCTGCCCCTGGCAGGGGGATTGGAACCAGATGATTTTTAAGGTCCCTTCCAACTCTAACCATTCTGTGATTCTATGATTCTATGATCTCATCACATGGCTTCTCACAGCTCTCACTCCTCCATAACTCTGTCTGAGCCGTGGTCCATAGGCTTCTCTTGCCAGCTGGCATTCTGGCACATGGTGCCCCCAGCAACCTTTACCCTGCAATTTCTGTCCACCACAGCACTCATGCATGAGCTGATGGGCACACATGAGAAATGGCTGCTCACGTGTAAGCTGATGGAGCACTCAGGCAGAATTAATTGGATGCTTGTGCGAGCTATCTCAATGCTCATGTGTAAATAAATTGGGTGCTTGAGCATGAAGTAATTGGATGTTTAGGTATAAATTAATTGGGCACTCATGCATGAGCTAATTGGGCACTAATGCATAAACTTTTAGGGCACTCACATGTGAAATAAATGGATGCTCATGCATAATTTCATGGGGTGTTCATGCATAAAAGTATCCGGTGCTCATCCACGCATGTCATTAATCCTGCAATTTCTGCCCAGCAGAGGAGGTCACACTTGCACGCTGGTTAGGCAGATAACAGCTATCTGCTCACCGTCAGCTGGGCACACATGAGCATCTGTTCACACACCTCCCTCTGCTTCCAGCCCTGGCTGTCCAGCAAGCACAGAGCAGTATTTTCTGCAAGAACCGGCCCAGAACAAATCCAAAACCAAACAAACTTCCAGGCAGATGACGACATGTTACATGTCATCGCCACAAGCTTTTATCCTGCTGTGTGGAAATGAACCAATAGTGCTATGCTGGAAAAGACGATGTTCTTGACTGCCCGTGGAAATGCAGCACACATTTGCAGCCAGTGTTAACGGAAAGCTCCTGATGGGATCTGTGGCGTCGATGGCATGCCAGCCTGGCTTTTATACTTAGTTAAATGAATTAATTATTTGCATGAGTCACTACAGCCCCCGACCCTGATAACTCCTGATTTCCAGGAGGCCTGCAGCAGTCTCCTTTTGGATGATAGCAGGCATGTGAATTTGAGTGCCTCCAGTTTGGCAATGGTACCTCTGCCCTCCCACAAACCCCTCGTCCTACCAGTGCCGCTGTTACAGCTGCACTGAGCTAATGTGACTGCATGCCCAGCTTTCCCCCTGAGGGCAGTGGTGCCCTGTGGGCCTGGCCAAAATCCCCAGTGACAAAGCCCAGCATCCCTTCAGTGCCTTTCTGCTAGTGCCCAAAGTGGTGACAGCTTCGGTTTGGAAAGTCTCGTGGCCCTTGCACTCAGCACTCTGCCAGGAGCAAAGCTGCAGCCCAGGTCATGGGGGGCTTCTGGCAGCCCCTGGCTGCGAGTCCAGGCCTGGATCCCTGCCCCAGAGGCAGTGCCCTACTTGTCTGGAGCTCTCCAAGCCTTTTTGTGCGGTGTCGTTGCTGGAGCCTTGTTTATAAACCTCTGCAGAGCATTTTTATCCAAATTACTGCAGGAAATACCCAGAACCTGCAAAACCCTTGGACATTTCTAGGTAGTTTATGTTATTTTTGCATGAATAAAACCCCCAACCTCCCTCTGCTTGACCCCCTGGCTGGGCCAGCAGCCTGCTCTGCCCCCAGGCATTCTCTGCTCTCTGGACTTGTGTGAAGGTCAGCGCCCCAGGAGCTGGGGTCCACAGGCAGCCCCGGGCAGTCAGCCCCTGCACCTGGCTGGAGGACCCAGCACATTCCAGCTTGTGCAAGATTTCCCTCCACCCCAAAGGAGAGGATCAGCCTGGGTGTGTGAGCTCAGCAGGAGCCTCTCAAAGAGGCGCTCGTTGGCAGCCCATTATCCCAGGGAGGAAGAAGGTCCTGACCCAAATAAGCCACACACTCTGCAGCCTGTATGACACCAGAGACACTTCTGCCTCTCTGAGGTGTCTTCCTCCCACCAGGGGCTGGCTCTGCTCCAGCTGCAACCTTTGGAAAGCAAACCCACTCCTTCCAGCCCATCATTTTTTCTCACTCCTTCCTTTTTCTTCCCAGTCCCTGCAGTACTCCCGCTTGTCCGCATCCTCCGGAAGGAATCCCTCTGGCCTGCAGCCTCTGACCCAGTGGACTTGCTCTGCCCAGTCTGTTTGCTGACAGGGACACGTCAGCTGGCTGCTGCCCCAAGACCCATCCTGGGCTTGGCTCTGAGGTCCCTGGGGGCAAACTGAATGTGCTCAGTGCAGGGTTTGTGAAGGGGTGGCACTGCAGTGGGTAGCAGAGAAACCTTTCCCTCAGGGCAGAGCCTGGCCAGCCTGTGGCAAGGCTGTTATTTGGGGTCTGAGACAGACCTATGTCGCCCTGCTCCCAAGAGAGAAAATGGCAGGAGGTGGCCCAGCTGTGTTAACACATTTACACTTTGCAACCTGCTCTGTGTGAACATGGGCAATGACCCAGTATAACCGAAAAAATGGCCGTGTGAAGGCTGGCAGGCTTCCCTTGAAATTATCCAAGAAATATCTCCCACACACTTCTGCTCCCTGAATAAATAGAAAATCTTCTATATGAAATAAGGAAGGGAAAAGAGGCTGTCTCTTGCCCTATGTATAGGATGCACTGAACTCAATGCAATGGCTGCAGGACATCTGTGTGAAACGGTGCTGGTGCCTCAGGGCTCCCTGTATGGGAGACACAGAGAGACTGGGGCACCTGCTGAGCAACCCTCGCCCCTGTGGCAGACCCCCAGCCAGGGGCAGGTTACTTATGCTGGGCCAGCGTGGCGGGGGCTGAAAGTGGATGTGAGGTCCCATACCTTGGCTCTGCCTCTGCCTTCTCCTTCCACAAGCCCCAGGAGCTCCTGAATGAGCGGTGGCAAGAGGAGTGGCAAGAGGGTTAGAAAAGTAACCCACCCAAGAGCCGCTCACCCCACCCCACCTTGGACAAGGCCAAGGAGTCTAGGGCTGCTGCAAATGGCAAACTCTTCTCTGGGGCACTCAGGCACTCAGCAGGGAAGGGTCTCAGCTGTTTTCCCTCTGCCTTTTATCTTCCCTCTGCCTTGTTTTCACTTCTACGTCAGTAAGGAGAAGCGTGCGTTTCCACAGGGCCAAAACTGACTCATTTGCTCTGTGCCTGCTTGGGAAGATTTGTTTTTTCCCCTGGGCTTGGTTTATTTGGTTGGTCTGTTTGGTTGTATTCGTTCTGTCCGTGTCGGTGCAATGGGGACTTCAGTTTCTGTCGGGGTTTCTGCAGTGCTGGTCCCTAGGGGAGCCCCCTTTAAGGACTGTGTTGTCCCAAAGTAGGGTCATTTACCCGATGTGCAAGATTCCAATGTACACACAGAGCAGAGGTATTTATTTAAATAATTTCTGTGCAGAGATGGCACTAGGTGGTAATCTACAAAGCTAGCACACCAGCCTACAAACTCTTTGGAATATTTATACGGTTCAAAACACAGAAATATACCCCCTCAATTATAATTATTGGTTAGTACCTTATCCTAATAGTCTCTCGCTTTTATTTAAAGCTACAATGTCCTTTAATTGATGTGTGCATGGTCCAGTTCAGTGGGGGGTTAGGGCTGTTCAGTCTCTAATTGAGTCGGTGGTCGCGATCCCCCACTGCCGCCTTTACTTTTCCCCCAGTTACTGCAGATCTTTGTTGCTTTTAGCAGTTGCCTGGTTCTCGTTTTCAAGCGCTTCTTGCAGAGGGCTGGTTCCTTGTTACCAGCCTTATGTTCCTCTTGAAGGGTATTTAGCAAGGGATGCATTGTTTATACGAAGTGTCCTGTTTCACGAGGCCTTGCAACCTTTTTAACAGCTCTTTGCTCTTGCTCAGTGAAAGATTCCAGCTTCTAAGGTGTACCAACTGGGGAGGCCCAGACGTGCTGCAGTGAAGCTGCCTCACCCCGGGCTGCGGTGGGGACGCTCTTCCCGGGTAGTTCTTGGCCTCACGAGGCGCAATGCCAGCCCTGCCCGTGGTGGGCTGGGCATGAGGGACCCTCGCAGCCCGCGGGGCGCCGCCGGCTGCCCCTCCGTTCCTCCCCGGGCACGGCCTGCGGGAGCGAGTGCCACGGGGCGGATCCCAGCCAGGTTTCCGTTTCCGCCACCACCGGTCAACGGTCACTCCGGCTGCAGTGGTGGGGAGAGAGTTGGAGGCCCTTCGCTTGGGGAGCTGCTCCGGCCTGGCCCAGCCTGTCCCGCTGGGGACGGGACCGGACCGGACCGGACCGGACCCAGACGAGGGGCGGCTGCGGTTCCGGCTCCCGCCCTTGCTCGCGCCGCTGGGGAGGACTGTCCCGCCTCGGACGGCGCCGCGCCGTGCCCGCAGGTAAGCCGTGCTGGGGCCAGAGCAGCGCGAAGGTGCCCGCGGCGGACGGAGCGTTTCGGGGCCGGGTGAAGCAGGGGCAGCCCCGTCCCGCCCTTGCTTGCACCCCGCTGGGGCCGGGCAGCCTGTGCCGCTCTCCGCGCGGGTCGGGCAGCGGCAGCTCCAGAGGCTCCGGCGGTGCCGGGCGGGTCCCGGTGCCCGCACGGGCAGGGAAGAGCCCCGGCTGCTGCCCACCGCGGCCGAGCGTCCCTGGAGGAGTTTGGGGAGTGTGTGTGTGCGGGGGCGTCTGCCCTGGAGGAGGGAGGCGGTGTCGCTGGAAGGGTTCCCCTGGAGCAGCGGGGGTCTGGGGGGGGGAGGGCTGTCCCTGAAAGGGGGCTTTTCCCCTGAGGGGGAGCCCTGGAGAGGGGTCGGTGCCTTCCCCACCCGGCCGAGCTGTTGCTCCTGGGGTGCCCGGCCACGGTTCTTCACGGGGGCCTGCAGCTGCTGTGCCTCGGGAGGGGTTTGGAGCGTGTGGGATGTGGTGGTGGTGAGGCTGGGGAAGTAAAGCCTGAAATACAGTCAAATAAAGCCGCCCCCTACTACCCCACAGCGACACGGGGCTGGGCCCTCCCTGAAACCTAGGACGCACAGGGCTGTGGCTGCGGTACACTCCCCCAACATCACATCACACCCTGGGTACCAAAACAGAAGGTCAGTGCCGGGTTTTCAGCCTTCAAAATGAAGAGTAAGTGCCGCATTTTTGGGGCTCAAAACCGGGGTAGGAGTCCTGTGTTTCTGAAGCTTAGAACCAGGCTAAGTCCTACATTTTCAGAGATGGAAATGGAGACCAAGTCTTTTGGTTTTGGGGCTCAGAAAAAAAAAAAAAAACAACCCCACCTTATGTGCTGTGGTTTAGCAACTAAAAATGCAGACTAAGTTCTTCATTTCCATTGTTGAACACAGAAACAAATACTGCATTTTTGGACCTTGGAAATGAACTCTGGAGTCTGGTTATGGGTCTCAACAGCAGAGGCAGAGCCCTGTGTTTCTGAAGCTGAGAAGGTCCTGTGTTTTCAGCACTTGAAAATGGAGACTAAGTGATTTCTTTCTGAAGCTCAGAAGCATGATACGTGCTGTGGGTTGTTGGGTTTTTTGTTGGTGGTTTTTTTTTCTGAGCTCTGAAAAAATAACTGAAGTCCTTTGTTTTTCAGGGCTGAAAACGAGAGGGTAAGCACTGCATTTCTGAAGCTCAGAGGAAGTCCTGCGTTTTCAGTGCTTTAAAATGCAGGCTAAGTCCTGTGTTTCCGGGACTCAGGAAAAAAAAAAAAAAAACAAACAAAAGTGCTGCATTTTTGGGACTTGGAAATGGAGGCTAAGTTGGCCATTTTCAGCCACCAAAATGGAGGCTCAGGGGGGCCTTTGGGCAGGCAGGTGGGAGACGTGGGGGGCGTTGGAGGGTGTTAGTGGCAGGGAGGGCCCAGTCACATTGTTCCCCAAAGTTAGGGAGGCTGGTATGCACTAGGCCAAACTCAATGCCTGAGATGGGTGAGAGGTGC
The DNA here is from genome assembly GCA_008921705.1 of Burhinus oedicnemus. Classification (NCBI taxonomy): domain Eukaryota; kingdom Metazoa; phylum Chordata; class Aves; order Charadriiformes; family Burhinidae; genus Burhinus; species Burhinus oedicnemus. The sequence continues at coordinate 618,630 of VFFE01007659.1, read as the reverse complement.
TTTTTCCAGCTCTTTATTCAAGATTTGTAAAACCACTGGCAAAGGCAGTATTTAGACAACACAGAATTATGACAGTGATTGATTTACGACCTTGCCAAAAGCCTGGATTGCTGGTAACAAGAGGGAGCATCAACTAAAAAGACAGAGCAACTAGCAGTTGAATTGTGTATGAGCTGGAGCTGCAGTGTTGAGTTGAAGCATCCATCGTGCGGAGCTGGAAGAAGCAGGAACATCTTGGAACTTGAGCTAAAATTACCTGTAACTGAAACAAGCCTGAGCATCCATTGGCTGGAGGTTCTCATAGCTGGAGCTGCTGTATAGAGCTGGAGCTTCAACGAGCTGTAATATCCTGAAACCAAAACAAGCCCAAGGGTCCATCAGCCAGAGCTGTAAGAAGCAGAAGCATCTCTTAGCTGGAGTGTCTATTAGCTGGAGCTGTAACAAACCAGGTTGTCCATCAGCCAGATCCATGCTCCAAAGTGGGCACAGGCAGGGCTGTCCCCAACAAGGAACTAGAAGCAGCAGGGAGCCTGGTGAGGATTAAATCCATGCTACATGCCTGTATCTCCCAGTCCCGTTCCTGAGGGCACAAGTGAGGTGGGGGTCGTTCCAGTTCTCCTGGGGCCCACTTGCTGCAAGGAGGTGCAGGCTGTGGACCATGGGCGAGGCAGCAGCACAAAGCAGCAGAGTCTGCTCTGTCCCTGCAAAGGGGAGAGTTAGTCTGAGCCCCAAGGTGTACAGCCCAGCCCCAGAGACCTCTCAAGAGATGCCTGTCCCCCTCCCCAGCCAGAAAAGTTGCATTTCTCCCCAGAAGGGGAGGTAAGAAAGAGCATCTTGCACAAATGTCTCCACTAAGCGGTGTGCATTTCAGCACAGCACAAAACAATGGAGTGCAGCACAGGGGCTGAGGACAGGCTGTTCCGAGCCTGGCAGAACTCCACTGCCAATGGGGTGCAGCTGGATCAGACCCCAACAGCTCTTGCTGCACCTTCCCTGATCTCCCTTGTCAGCCCGCCAAATGTGAGGCATGAACCACCCAGGAGGGGTTTTAGTCTGGGGGGGATGTGCCCCAGTGTCCCCCATGTGACACTGACCCCCCCTACACCTGTGTTCGTACACTGCTGAGAGGCAATGGGGGGGCAGCCCCCAGAGGGGATTGAGTGCTCACCCACCACCCTGCTTCAGTGTTGGTACCTGGGGCCCAACCCAGACCTCTGCCCAGGGAGCCCCTGGCCACTCTTGTGCCAGACCCTGACAGGTCTTGCTCCATCCCCGTAGAGCCCCTGGTCAGAGGGGAGAGGGACCCTCAGCTCAGCTGTGGGAACAACCACAAAGGCAACCCAGACTGGCCAAGAGGGAGAACTGCTGAGCCAGAAGCCCCAGGCATCCCTGATGAGCTCAGTGGGGAGCCAAGACCTCCTTGTGAGCCAGCACAGAAACCACAACAGTGAGCTGACCTTCCAGCCAACAACTGCTCTGGAAAGTGGTGTCGTACACCCATTTAACGTGTCTATACAAAAAAAAAAAAAGTTTAAAAGTAACACAATACCTACCCAAGATAAGCTTTGCTGAGGACACATGGCTGACTCCCAACTCCATGACACGGATCATCTGTGACAAGAGGCTTTTCTGTTGTTCCTGCTCCTGGCAGCCATTCAGTAAGTTTCAGGCTGGTAACACCTCAGATGATTATCTGAGGTGTGCATATACAGGTGTGCAAATAGGTAAGCAGTCATTTATAGAAACTTGTAGTAAAGAAATTCACAGAAACAAAGCCTCCGTGTCCTTGTGTACTATAGCATCCTACAAACCCTCTGTTGTGACCTTCACACACCTGTGGATCATGTCACCCTCACAGGTCATGGCAGTGACACCTGTACAGCCTGAGCAGTGGGAACAGGGACACATGCCCCAGGCTGGCATTGCCCAGTTTGGCCTGGCCCAGCTGTACCCACCCTGCAGCTCCTGCACAGAGGAGGGGGTCCCCAGCAGGACCAGTCCTGTGCCCAGAAACTGCCTCCAGAGAAGGGGGGAACTGCCGAAGGCAGCTCTACAAGGCACTCAGCTCTGGCCAGCCCAGGGGGAGGCACCTACGGACCCCCACAGTGACATCCAACACCAGTGTGGCACCACCCCATGCAGCCTCCCAGCTTGGCCTAGGGACAGACACCACAGCCACCAGAAACACTCAGACTGCTCCCCAGCCAGGCGAGCAGCAACAACCAGAGTGGGTGGTTCCTGAGCAACAGCCAGACACAGCCCTTGTATGCCCAACCCTGCTGGGCTCTGCACCACCAGCCTCCCATCCCTATGGCACAGCACCTCTTGTGGTGTGTCCACCAAGACCCCCATGCCCTGGGTTGCGCTGGGCATCTCCACCCTAGCCAGCAACACAGCCCTGACAGCACGGTCAGGCATGGAGCTGTTCGTCTGCCACTTCAGGCACTCACTTGACGTTAACTGCAGCTCTGGTGTCCCCTGATGCTCATCGGACAAGGTGGACACTGGTGCCCCTCACCCAGGCTCAGGGGTGGCTGCACCACTGCAGTGTCACCTGCATGGACAAGAACCCCATGGTGACATGAGGGCAAAGCTGTGGCAACAACGGCTCAGCTCAGCACCAGGAAGGTTTCCCCAGAGGAGAAACCCCCAGCTCAATGTCCATCCCTGTCCCATATGCAGCCCCACTGCTCCCAGCAGCGTCCTTGGCTGCCCACAGGGCTTGAGGAATAGACATCCATCAGAGGGGTATGGGGCTTCCCAGGGTGTAGCTCCTCAATGTGAGGGAAAAGAAAGGAGGAGAATAGTAAAAGCCTATGCATAAATATAAGAACTGATGATTTGAGTTAAGTTACAAATCTTGTGTTTGTTTTAAAAGAAAAAATAGACCTGGCAGGTAACAAGCATGGGCAGAGGATTGAGGGAGGGTTGTCCACAGTACCTTAGCCTAAAAGATTGGATCAACTTAAGGAAACAATTCAGTTACCACAGGCTGTTAACATCACCCCAAAGGCCCCAGGACAGGGACCCCATCCCAGCCATCGCTTGTGCCACATGCAGCTGCTGGGCACAGGGACTGCTGCTGGGGCAGGGCTGGCTCTGCCACTGAGGTGCCTCACCTGGGGGTGCCATGGGGCATGTCCATGTCCCTTGATTTCCCTGGGACATGCTGCTGCCCCAATTGGTTCCAATGGTGCTCAGCCCAAGGGCCGAGTTCCTCCCAGTGCAGGACAGCTGCAGCGGTGCCGAGTCCTGGCACACAGCATTGGGTACAGCGGCTGGTGTTGTCTCCTGCTCCAGTCTGCAGGATCCCGTGGAAGAAACAAGATCCCTGTGGAAAAACAAGCTTGCCACGTCTCTGGTTGACATGAAGAGGGTGAAACACCCAGAGCGTTTCCCTGAGCCATGTGCAAGTGACTGCCTGTGCAGGGGCACGCTGCACTGGGACCAGCAAGGGACAGCCACACCCTTCCTCATACACCACCCACAGAGGCAGCAGCCCAGCACCCTGGGCAGCCCGGGCCAGGGCTGCTCACCCTGCGCCAGAGACAGTGGCATCCTGGCCAGCTGCCACATGTATGCCAGCACCACCATGGATCCCAGGATAGTCTCGCCACCAGGAACATGGACAGCGTTACTGTCACCTCCACGCCCGCAGTGCTGGTTGGCCTCTCTGGTGGCCCTGCAGCAGGAAGATGGCGCTGAGGGCTGCAGCAGCACCAGTGACAGATCGGGGGCAGCGGTGAAGGCCCAGCACCTCCCTCCCCAAGGAACAGCAGGGC
>VFFE01007659.1:517533-591229 GCA_008921705.1 Burhinus oedicnemus | reverse complement strand
TTTTTTTTTTTTTTTAGAGATGACAGTTGTAAATAGGCTTTTGCACATTATTGCATGCAGCTGATTATTATTTTCATGATGATGCCATGAAGCCATAGCCAAGTAGGAGAAAAAAAAAAGGAAATATTTGGATCAGTATTGGTCTTGTGGGCTTTATCAGATATGTGAACAAGTTTGTTCATATGAGTCCATAAGACCCCATTTTTGTCTCTGCACCACAAAGAAGTAATGTTTGAGCCATTTATACAATAGACTTTGATGTTGCTTCTGTCCTCATTAAACACTGAGCATCTGTCAGCATGGAGCTGGGATTTTTCAGTCCTAACTGAACAGTCAACTTGTAGAGTTCATGAGTTGTAACTTCTCAGAGAGTTTGTGATGTTTCCTTCAGGAGGTGGTTAGCCATAGAACAGTCAGACATTTTCTGTTTTATTTGACAGACACAGATATGAACAGTTATTGCCAAGCTAACTGTTCAACAGTCTGACAGTAGCTTGGGATGGTCAAAATTAAAGCTCAGCACAGTGGCTGCACCAAATAATTGAGTTGAGGGTACAGTGCAGAGGGTATTGATCTAACATCAAACATTGAGTGCATTAATGCCTACAGGAGCAGCCTCTGGCTTGCCCGGGGCTAGGCAATTTGCATTTCCATTTCAAGCATGAGTCACAGGCTCCTGCACCTGCTGCCCGGCTTCTGTGCCAATGCAGCAGCCACCTCCTCCATAGCAATCACTCTGGTATGTGCTGCCTCTTCTCGGCAAGAAGCTGGCCACATGACAACACACAGAACCCGCACTCTGGATGGCATCTGCGTAATGCTATTTATCCTGTTATTTACAAAGGCTTCATTCTAGCTGCACATTTCTAACCCAGGCTAGTAGCCAAACTGTGTTAGAGTGAAGGAGAGAAAGAGAGAACTTATTTTTACAGTTAAGCTAACCCTTTGTTCAACCCCCTGGTTTTTCCCTAGAATCACAGAAGGGTTTAGGTTGGAAGGGACCTTAAAGGTTATCTAGTTCCAACACCCGCCCCACCCCCCCATGGGGCAGGGCCACCTCCCAGTAGACCTGGTTGCTCAAAGCCCCATCCAACCTGGCCTTCAACACTTCCAGGGATGGGGCTTCCACAGCTTCTCTGGGCAACCCGTTCCAGTGCCTCACCACCCTCATAGTGAAAGATTTCTTCCTAATATCTAATCTAAATCTACGCTTTTCCAGTGTGAAACCATTAACCGTCATCCTATCGCTATATGCCCTTGTAAAAAGTCCCTCTCCAGCTTTCTTGTAGGCCCCTTTCAGATACTCGAAGGCCACTATAAGGTCTCCCTGTAGCCTTCTCTTCTCCAGGCTGAACAACCCCAACTGTCTCAGTCTGTCTTCACAGGAGAGGTGCTCCAGCCCTCTGATTGTCTTTGTGTCCCTCCTCTGGACCCGCTCCAACAGGTCCATGTCCTTCTTCTGTTGGGGGCTCCAGAGCTGGACACAGCAGGTGGGGTCTCACAAGAGCAGAGTAGAGGGACAGAATCACCTCCCATGGCCTGCTGGCCACGCTTCTTTTGATGCAGCCCAGGATACGGTTGGCTTTCTGGGCTGCAAGTGCACATTGTTGGCTCATGTTGAGCTTCTCATCCACCAACACGCCCAAGTCTCTCTCCTCAGGGCTGCTCTCAATGCACCCAGCCTATATTTGTGCATGGGATTGCCCCAACCTTGCACTTGGCCTTGTTGAACTTCATGAATTTGGCACAGGCCCACCTCTGTAGCCTGTCCAGGTCCCTCTGGATGGCATCCCTCCCCTGCAGGGTGTCAACCGCTCCAGACAGCTTGGTGTAATCAGCAAAATTCCTGAGAGTGAACTCACTCTCACTGTCCACATCGCCAAAAAAGATGTTAAACAGCATTGGTCCCAGTACCAAGCCCTGAGGAACACTACTCATCACTAGTTTCCACTTGGACATCAAGCCGTTGACTGCAACTCTTTGAATGCAACCATTCAGCCAATTCCTTGCCCACCGGGTGGTCCATTGGTCAAATCGATGTCTCTCCAATTTAGAGACAAGGATGTCATGTGGGACAGTGTCAAATGCCTTGCACAAGTCCAGGTGTCTGATGTCAGTTGGTCTCCCCTTATCTGTCAATGCTGTAACCCCATCATAAAAGGCCACTAGATTTGTCAGGCATGAATTGCCCTTGGTGAAGCCATGTTAGCTATTACCAATCACCTCCTTATTTTCCACGTGCCTTAGCAGAGTTTCCACGAGGATCTGCTCCATGAGCTTGCCAGGCATATAGGTGAGATTCACTGGCCTGTAGTCCCTTAAGTCTTGCTTTTTTCCTTTCTGAAAATCAGGATTACATTTCCCCTTTTCTGGTCAGTGCAACAGTTTCACCAGACTGCTGTGATTTTTCAAATATAATGGAAAGCAGTTTGCAACTTCATCCACCAGTTCCCTCAGGACCCACGGATGGATTTCATCAAGTCCCAAAAAAGCTGGTTAACGAGGATAGCAAATATTGCATCATGGAAGCTCATTTATGTACCTTATTATTGTATCATCCTACTTTCAGAAGATGTGGAAGAGGAATACACAATTTTCCCCAGCTTTTTACATAAGCTAAGTCCTGCCTATAAGCCTTAATGATGGTGGAAAGATCTTAAGGGGAAGACGGGAAAGACCTCACCTGATGAAAGGTGGGAGGTAAGTCTGTGAACTGCAGAAGCAGTCTCCTTCTTTCAAAGAGTTAGCCTCTTCTTTCTCCTTTCACCTAATTCAGTGAATGGGAAAGGAGAGGGCTTGAGGCCCTGGTGTTCATGGAATATGTAACTCAGTGACTTCCAGCAAGAGCGAACAGGCTGTAGTTAAGGACAGTATCCCCATTGATGAAGGCTAATTTGTTAATTCAAAAATTAAATACTTGCCTGAAAAGGCATGGACAAAACATAAAAACCAGCTTACCTGAAAACTCAAGAGATGTATGCAACAAATAGATATATTTATTCTTATTTCTTTTCTTTTTTAAATAACAGAGGCAGGATAATTGCAAACACCTTTTCTGCCAAGTATGTGCTTTTGCTTAGTCATTTTGTGTCCAGGGTTATCTACACCTACAGTTTTGGGTTTTTTTATTCGGTTCTTCGTAGGATAAACAGAGTGAATAAGTATTTAAAGCTACTACAAACTTACTAGGTGTGTACTACTTCACAGTCATAAACATAATCCATAAAGCAAACACACAGGGAGACTCTTTTGTTCACAGCTGTAGTTGAGAAACAGCCTCATCTTTTTTTTTTTTGGCATCTTGCTATTTCAAAGTGGAATGTGTTCTCCATTGTTACCCTTTCAAAAAAAAGCATTTATATAAATGACTTTATAAAAACATACTTTTCGTATTTCAACACAGTTTGTAAAAAATAGTCTCAAAGACTATTCTAGAAAAGTCAGCTTGTTCAACCTAATATAAGAAGAAGATCAAGTATGGAAAATTAGAGTAACAAAACCATACAGTAAAAACAAGAAAGTCTTTGGCATGTAGTGGTTAGTTGTAAACAACTGAAAGAAAGAAAAAATATTCCTAGAAATTGTAAAATACTCCAAGCTACATAGCCACTATATTTTTTGCAGCAGGTGTGTTTTCTGCAAAAGCCTTCATTTTTATTACTTTCTATTTTTTAAATAATTTAAAATAATAATGAGTTTGCCTACCAGCAGCCAACTCAAAAATATAATGGAAAAAGAAAAAAAACCACAGCCACCATTACAGAGGTGGGGAGAAACTCTCCTCAGCAGCCAATTTGTTGTGCCCAGTCCTTTCCCTTCTTAGCAATCCCAATCAGGCAAAGTTCATTGCTATATTCAGCTTATTAGGAATGGAAGTTCAATGCACACTTGCATTTCACTGAAAGGAATTGTGATTTTTTTTTTTCCCCTCCGTAATCTACTATCAACTCTGCAGAGTCCTTGTAGCAGCAAGCTGCAGCAAAAGGAAGGGGGGAAAATATTCCGTCCAGGTGTGAAATGATTCATAGGCAGCATCTGAGCTCTTCAAAGGATTCTGTCAGTGCTGTCCTCAGTCAACACTTAAGCCTGAATTACAGCCCAGTGGGCTCTGGTTTTATCTCATCTGTCATATGTGAGAAGCTGCCTGTTTGTTCTTGAGTTAACTTTGCTGACACAATATTGCAACTGACTGCACATTTTTTTCACTTTGAACACCACTCCGTGTCCAGAAAAAAATAAACCAAGCCATGCCCCTTGGTAATCCACATAACATAGCAATGGCAGAAACAGCAGACATCTTGTGCACTAGACTCTGCCCAGAAGTGCTGACCTGAAAGGAAGAGGGAAATGTAAATAAGTAAAGACAATCATTAGAATGATGTAAGTCTTCTCAGACAGCTTCAGAGTGCCTCGGATAAGGATCCTGTGAAACTGAAGTTCATGTTATCACAGATTTTCAAGCTCAGTGTCTTTGTCTTGTCCATCTTGCCACCCTGTGTAGTGCAGAGTGTCTGTGCACTGATTTAAGTAACTCTCCCTTTCTGTCTCCTCCCCAAAATAACTGGGGTTAATCAGATGGAATTGTTACATCCCCTTGTGTAAAAGGAGTAAGCTTTCAAGTGATCTAAGTAACCTAGGCCTTGTTAGACTTTTAATATAATTTGAGAATAATTATAGAATGGTTAAAGAATAGATGATTTTATAAGGTTGATTAATAGAACATAGGTGCTTAAAGCAATGTTTTGAGACTCATGTAAGTGCTGCTCATTTATCTTCTGTACACTCCTGACCAAGGCTGGCCTAAAGCCCAGTCAAGCTGAATCAACAGAATAGTGAATGTAGAATGTGATTAATCCACAGTAAGCAATTTATAAAAGGTTAGATATTAAGAAGAGACATAGAATAAGCATAAGTTAATGTAACATCTTGAGTTTTCTGAGAAGTCTATAGGAGGACTATGATGGAGATGGTTTATACATGAGCTACACCTTCAGAAGAGGAACTGAAATGGAACGATGAGAACCAGCTGGGACTCGGGAAAGTTAGTGAACTTTTGGAACTACTGAAGAATGAAGAACTGTAAGACTTTAAAGAAACTTTTTTAAGAACTTTTCAAGCAGCAATATCTATTATGTAATGTTGTGTGTAACATATATGTAGGAGATGTATTTTGTTAGTCACTTGCCACTCACTGAGGTGATGGTCCAACTCTGAGTTGTAAATAAAGCAAACCTAGAGGTACCCACAGTCTGGTGAAAATCTTTAACACCTTGTGATACTCCCTGAAAAACCAACACAGCTTGAGGAGAATCCTTAGGGTTGTGGTGTACAGTTGTCTCACTGCGGTGCTGCAGAGCGGATTAGAGGAGCTAGGATGTTATATTGATAGGTACCTCTAGGTGTTAATGTACCAGCTGTCTGCAATAGTGACAATAACACCTGATTAGTGGTCAGCTCCTTGGGATAGCAGCAGTTTTAAGACTAAAGTGGAGGTATGGCCTAGGGGTGAAAACACAGACTATTCATACACCTGCTTAATCCTGCATCTCCATCTATGCACCTGATGAGTTTGTTGCCATGAATTCAACTTCAAAAAAAAGAAAAAAGTTGATTGGCAAAGCACTTGCTAAAACACTGCCATAATGGTTCATGTATCCTTCCACAAATAGTAAAATGAACGAGTTGATGAGACTATGTTCAACCAGCAGCAAAAGAAAAGCCAAAAATAGGATTTAGCTTAAATTTGTTTTTCCCAGTCTGTACTCTAAATTGTTACCTGGCTTCATGAATGCCTTTGCCCCAGAGCAATCTTTGTGCAAAGTTCATTCCTGTTTGAAAGACTAGGCACATCAAGAGATGCAATAGCTGCAGAAACATCTGCTTGGAAACCAGAGTGGTCTGTATAGTAGTTGTGAGGAAGTAGAGTTTTCTCTGAAGTTTAGACAGTATTTTTTCCTACACTGAGTAACATTAGAAGTTAAGATATAAAATTACTTATTCTAATTCGCATCTCCTAAGGGAAAGGAGGCTTGAGAGGGTTTAAGATAAAGGCCGACTGTTCTCTTTTTTCCAAGAGATTTGCACCAATGCTGTGCCATTTGATTTTAACTGTTTTATGCTTGCTCTGTATCCCATTCTCTTTATTTATTGATGCAGGTAACCTCTGACACAAACCTTAATGTCTTCCATCTGTTTTTTTCAATGTGATTCTCGGGACTTTCGCTCTCATAGGAAGCCAAGTAAAGTGCTGCAATCAGAAGCAAACAGAGTACGTTAGACCTAGTGGCATTTTAAAATTTGCTCTCCCTGGTAAGTGGACCGAAGTTAAATGAAGCAGGCTTGTATTATCCGCCCCTCAGATCAGGGCTCCAGAATCCCATTAGGAAGTATAGCATTGCTTATAATTACATCCAGGCAATACTAAAACTCAGTGCATGAGAACAAAGGTTACCCTGAGAGGGAAAAAAACCCAACTAGTGAAAACTCAAAAGCACAAGAGTGGAAGAAAACACTCAAAAGAAAAAACTGAGCCCAGGGACATGGTGCTTCATAAGCAATCAGAGAAGTCCCTGTTTTCTTTTTCAGGCAGCACCCTTTAGTGTAAAGCATCCTGAAAGACCATATACACTTCAGATGATATTTACAGGGACTACATACCCATTTTTTTCATTCCATTTCAGAGAAAAAGATAATGTCAATTCTCACAGACCACATGCATATAAAAAGAAAAATCTTATTTTTGCTCTCATTTGTAAGGGAGAAGCACTTTTTGCTTGTCAAACAAAGATGTCTCAGGACAAAGTCTTTCTTTACTGTGAGAAAGCAACAACTTAACATGGAGAGACACAAAGCAGTAGACAGTGACACCAGACCTGCAGGAAGTCCAGAGCTTCTTACCATCATCACTGAAGACTGGGACAGTGAGCAAGTACTGCAGAATCTTCCGATCCCTTTCAAAAGGACACTCCACTTGCTTCCATGTCATAAATTCACTGACTTGTTTTGCCAATTCCCAAAACTTCTGTTAGAATAGAAGAGAAAACAGAAGAGGTGCTATATGTTGAACAGTACTATTTACCCTGAACTTTTTTTAAAGAAAGAGAGTGAGATCTTGGTTTCAAGTCCAAGGCTTGGATTCTCTCTGGCTTTTAAGCCAGAATTGAACATCATCTGACTCAACAACTCAGCTTCTAACTTCTGTGTGTCTATTTCAAACTGGAATGACTTTCCACTCCTCCACCGTGGTAAAATTGTTGCTATTTATGAATATAAATAGTAGATCATGATCTGCACTAATTTTCTTTTCAAGGAGCTGATAACACTCCTTATGCCCAACTTTTCACATTGAGGATGCTCATGCTTGTTTGTTTCACAGTGAAATATTTAGTAATTTTCAAATCAAAAGTCTCTAGATGCTCAATACTGACATTTTGAAATCCAGATGTTCCGTTTAGTTAGTTAATCTGAAATGCTCAGTTTTGTTGCTGGAAATTTATGCCAAAAAATAAACATTCCCCATGTAGTATGTTGATGTCATTCATTGATAAACTCTTTCAATTAAAGTTTAATGTGCCTCAAGTGCATGTGGATTCCCTGAGTAAAAATATATTTGAGACCATCATATACTCTAGCTTTAGAACCAGGCTAATTCAGGCCAGTGACTACAAGTGAAATGTACTCTAATTTTGTGTGAGTGACCCAGGCTTCTTGAAAGCTGAAAGCACCACAAATCACTGGGTAATCCACACTGGCAGATAATAAGCATGAAATTGGAGGCAGAAGAACTACTGAAAGACAAGAGACTCAAAACTCCTTCACTGCTGCTCTATCATGTTTCTTCAAAGACAATCTGTGACTTAAATGTATGAAAATACTGCATACATATCTTGACAAAGGATGAACTCACCTTTTACATGCGGAATTCAAAAAGCAGTTCTAAAATACTAACTTGGATGATTTTTTTGTTAAGTATAATAAATCTGTGAGCTGAAATGTTTAGATGAATTTGAACACTGGGAAAAAGTTCTGACTTCTTTTCCCCACTAAAAAATTGTGAATATCAAAAGGGTTTCTATAAATACTCCATCTTCAAGAAAACTGCTTTTTCCTGACTACCTCCTGGCTCCTGGAAGAAGTAATATATACACCCAGATTCCAGTCTAATTTTGCTCTCCCAGAATCCAGTGGAAGCTGAACCATGATCTGTTTCAGTTTTCTGTTAAAGGGGGCTGACCCTGTATCAATACCTCACTCAGTACTTTACTTACTTCAAAATTGACATGACCATTTGGAAGACGATTGGCACAACCCTCATTGAGGAAGTAAATATCTTTGATCAAGAGGCTGAAGAAAGGTATTACGATCTAAGGAAAGAACAACATTATTCTCAGTCTGATCCTGAATCAAAACATAATGGTGTACAGAGAAAAATTAAAGGAAGTCAGGTAGTACAAAAGGTAAGCAAAATATCAAAGGACTAAGATCTGTATGATACCTCTCTTTCACTACACAAAAATTTGGGGTTCACTACATTTAACAATAGATGATGTTTTTCTATAAAGTAAGTCCTCCCTTGGATGGTAAACTAATCTCTATAGTTTTATTTCCAGTTTTGTGCCAAACTGCTTCCATTACCTTCTTGGCATGTAGCTCCCACAAGGTCACAATTAAAGTACTTGTTGGCACTCCACTACTTGTCAACTGTGGCTATGAGGTGTGTTTAGAACAACAATATGCCTAACTCATTTCACTTCTATGTCATGTCCCTCTTGTTTTCACTTTCTCATTTTTCCTTGCAGATTCCAGAACATAAGTGCCTACTTCTTACACGTAATTCCTGCAGTATATGTCTTAGTGCAGCTCTCCCTCTTGACAGGGTTTTGCTTGGTAAATGAGGGGACATGCATGTTAAAGGACAGCATGAAAAATTTGTGGCTAGCAGCGCAAATGGCTTTTGAACTACAAATCCCTCAGCTCATGCAAGAAATTGAACCTTGCCACTGACTGGCTCAAAACGAAGCAATTCCTGCCAACTGAACAAATCAAAGTATTTTTCTTTGGAGAATGCTGGAACATTCTTACATTCTTAAAATGATTGTATTTTAATTTTCATTCTACTAAAATTTTCACAGCTGCACATCCTTGTTGCAACTGGGGATAAAACAAATATCACTATTTCCATGGAAGACTTCGCTGCACCGTTTCAATATTTGTAAGTTCTTTCTTTGAAGTCTTAAAACTCACTTTTCTCTGAAAAGAAGTAAGTGTCTTATGTTTAAACTTCTGGTACTTTGAATGATACGTGAACAGATCCTTATGACTCAGAAAATAATCTTTGTTTTTATTTACACGTGTATAACCACAACATAGACCAGCAGACTGCACATAGATTTGCTTCATCCTGCCTGGCAATTTATTTTAAGAGCACCAAGATCAGGTTTATTAAACACAACATGAAGTCCGAATACTAACAGCAGTTGATGAGCAACTGCTTCTACATGGGGAGCAGCTAGGAAGCTATTTGGCAACTTTCCACAAGAACTACAACTAAGGTTCCGCATTAATGTGTCACCAAATCCAGTTTATTTCTCAAAAGCTAATTTATTTTGAAGAGCAAAGAAAGATGCCACCTCTATTAATGCATAGTTCACAGCCACTCTTGAATCTGGAAGGTGGATTTTAACCCACTGCATTACACAAACATCTGATTCAGCTCACCATTTCCACTAAAAATCTCTAGAGTATATTTAAAGCTCATCTAAAAACTGTACACAGGAAAGGGACTCCAAAGAATCTAGACAGAAGCTCTGTCTAGATTCGAGTTTTAGAATACCTTTTTTTTTTTTAAAACCTTTCCATCCTAAACCATAAACCACTTAAAACTGAGCACAAGTAGCAGCTATAAGAACAAATTATCAGCTACTACTATTCATTTCAGTCCTTAACCCTTCCATCTGTACTACTGATTTCCAAGACAAATTCTCTGTCAAAAAAAGAAATGAGCTGAGGCAATGTACTTATTTTATTTAAATAATCAAATCAATCACTTAAATGTCTGCAGCTGTCAGTCAGCACCATACTGAACTGGCAGCCCTAAGATGGTCATTTACATTGAGCCACCTGGTTTCCTCAAATATCCCATTTACATTCTTGGTAGCTTACAGGCAATATTTAGACATTCCCAGTAAAGAGAGATTCAGTTTTGAGACTTTTTATTTTTTTTAAAAGCCCAGTAGCGGTGGAGTTGCTGAGAATCAGAATCCCAAGACAAAAGCTTACCATGCAACTTAACAAGCACATTTCATTTTTGCACACTGCCAAGTCATTTATAAACATACCTTCTCTCTGTTGCTATGAGCTGTCAAGGACCTTTGAGCGGCTCCACGCAGAGCAGTTCGGTAATTATAAAAATTGCTAGAAGGGTCCATCTGATGCTACCAGGCATGAAAAAAATGTAAATAATGAGCCAGTCATCACCACACACAGTTCTTTTTCACTTCAGCAACTATTAAAAGCAAGAGGTCTGCTGAACAGCATCACAAATACAGCCTTTAGAGGACTGCAGTATCTCTTTATCTATTCATTCAATCAGAAGAGAATCTTGTCTTAAAAAATGTTCACTCAGCATAACAAGGTATCCAATACAAGTCAGGGGCATGAAAGCAAAGGCAGGCTTCATGGACTTTCCTTCTGTCTCCACAAAGAAAGTGGCTCAGCTTTAATTCAAAAGCCAAAATCGTGAAAATAAGACAACAACGGGTCTTGGCACTAATTTTCTGCTCTTCCTAGTATGCAGGTTTCTCAGAGCTGATTCAGTTCCAATGGCAAAGTAAGATCAGACATCGAAAGCTGTTAGTGCCCCCACCTCATTGCTCCAAGATTGACTGCTGCACTTCAGTGACTAGGATGACTGCATGACTCACAAAGCACATCCTTAACCAGCAAAGTTCAGACTGCATAATAAAGTCAATTGAAACAGGGCTGCAATTTTAAGAGCAACTTCCTGAGCCCTTGACACAAGGAAGGCTATTTCCCACCCAAGGGTGAGGGAAGAAGCGTTAGGTAGCTACAGCCATTCAGTTTTAATCTGTTGTCATAACACAAGTCAAATATTCTGATGATATTAATAAACATTTCATGCTTGTTTCAAGTACAAAAAATTACACTTTATTTTACTAATAAATAACTTGAATTAACCAATTGCCATTTCCAGCAGGATGTTTAACTTGTTGGCAAATAATCTGTTGGGTAAATCACAAACTCACACACTGCTGCACCAACATGACCTTTGACAAAGGTCTCTACTACATGAAGATAACTGGCGATCAATTAGCTCAAGACAAATTTCTCTCACACGGTAAGGCAGCTGCCTTACAGCTCAACTTGACTTCTCAACTGCATTAGGTCAATCCACACCATCCCCCTCAAATACATCTCCCTTTGAAGAGGTTACCTACTTCTTTTTTTTTTTTTTTAAATCTTAGGAGGTGGGTTTGGGAATTAAAAAGAAATTACTTCAATTTCCTTCTCCCAAATCAAAAGAGCAAAAGTTGGCTGAACAATTCTTTTTACATCTTCTAGAACTTCCATAAAGAGCATAAACATACTAAATTAAACATGTCATAATGAAGACAAACTCGCATTTTACAGCAGTTGAAAGTAAAATGCTATTAACAGCCCCGTGTCCAAATACTGGCCAAACTTACCTCAAGAATATAAAATTTGGCTGTCTTCACTTTTGCCCAAGTTTTCTTTAACCGAGACACAGGACTCAGGTTCATGCCAGCTTGATGTAAGAAAGATAAATTGTTGGATTATTAAAAAAAAATCTTTCACGTAACTAAGGCTAGTAAGTATTTCTAAAGCAAAGGAGCTATTAACAATAACAAGTATTTTTCAACAGAGCTACTCAGAAATCAAACACAGCATTTTCGTGAAATTCCAACATTAAAATCAACTTTGGAAACAAAATCAACATTTCTTACAGAATGAAAGCTCTAAAAAATGCTATGATGTTATTTAATGTGGTTTTGATAAAGCATGAATATACAGTAAAAAACCCACAAATTAGTTTTCTCAACACATATTTCATTGAAAACTACACACATCTATGAAGTTTTCACATTTCAAATAAAAAAAATATTCCCAATATTTTCATATCAGATATAAAAAACGTGTGGAATTTTTAAAGCACTAGGATATTTATGGTGTGATAGAAATGATGGAAGACATCAATCTTCCATATTACAAGAAGAGTTTCTATTCCAATTTAGCTCTAAATTTGGTTTCAAAAAGTGGGGATTTAGCTCTCTGAACAGTTGCAATGAAAACTTTGTTTTTCTGTAATTTACTCTACAGCAGTAAATAATTTCTTACAACATAACACTACAATAATGTTCAGCAATTCTCCACCACTTCACCACTTCCCCTCCCAACTTCACACTCCTGAGTGTGCTTAAGCAGCAGACTTCTGTTTTATACACCACGCTTCCTTTATCCAAACAGGGACAAAATGACTTGGGGCACATACTTACAAATAATAGCCATTAAGGAGTTAAAGTTGCCAATGTTAAAACATTCCCGTGCCACATCAGTGAAATATTCTATCACTCTTGCTCTGTGTTTCTTCTTCACAGGCTGCAAGAGAGGCCATTGGAGTGTTACACTCAGCAGGAAACAGAGTACTCTGACCCATCCCCAAAAGAAACAACAACCCTGTTTAAAGCCTTTTCCGCATGTACCACAGCTTCACACGATGCTTCACGTGTAGGGGAAGCCACATTATTGTCTTCAAAAGCCCTCAGGGCAGCAAAGAGAACCCGGATACTGGGCAGGTAGACAGCAAGGAAAACAGGTAAAGAGGCTCTGCCAAGCAGAAGGGTACGAAGAACAGTGGAGCGGAGAAGGAGGTCAGCACAGAGGAGAGAAAAGATGCCTCCATTCACAAGAGGCATTCACAGGTGAGAAGGGCAGGCCAGACGCACTCCTGTGCCAAGAAGGGCTAATCCAGCATAACATTACCACTGTGTCACATGAACAAGGCTAAGGCATGAGTATGGTGCTGAAAACACGGAACTTATTTCCTCTTCAGCCCTGTGCTGCTTTCATCCACACGTGAAAAAGTACAAAGCTGAGAGAATGAAAAGTCAAAGAGCACACTGAAGGGGCACCAAAACTGAAAAGGCTTCACAGTTTTAGACAACTAGGCTAAACAAAACCTTATAGCAGAAAAAGTCCTTGCTGACCATACAGATTTCTGTTGCAACCAAGTAACTGAGCCTGTTAAACCATTCCACATAGGCTTCCAGATTCCGGGTCTTCTTTCGATCTCTGTAGCAGCTCTGCAGACAGAAGAAAAATAGCAACTTTTAGTGTAAACTTCATCTTTTCCCTGCCGGAGATTTTTTTGGCCTTCCACCTTGCCATCCCCAAACACTGTCAAGTAACCAGGAATAATTCAGTTACCCAAAGTGACAAAAAGCTTAGAGGGAAAGCAGCAGTGATAGTATTTGAGCATGTATAACTTCTTCCTCAGCTGTTGGCTCAGTAAAGCACTCAAGCAGGCATGCAGAATCCATCACCTGCTGTAAGTCCTACCAGGATGCCTTAAGGATAGACTTAGGCAAACAATCAAAGCTAAGTATCTGCTTAAAGCTTCGTTCCATATAAGCATTATTTCAGTCCTCGCTCCTGTCCCATTGATATAGTAGAGACAACATTATGCCCTCTGCAAGTGCAGAAGGAAAACAAGAGGCCAGCCCACTCCACTGGCACACTATGTTCAGTTGTTGACACCAAATTAACATACTGCATCCTAACTTTGGTAGATCAGCTCTGCCACTTTGACTGGATTCACCCTTTCCTAACCAGTGCTATTAGTTGTGTCTTGGAATGATTCCCACACCACGTCTCAGGGTCACCTAAAAAGGGGAAGAGACCAGTTTTAGTGATCTCTACCTACAAAATCCTTTTCAGACACTGTCTGACTGAACGTTAAATTGTAAAGTTGAGTCATTCTATTCTGTTTGTCAGTTTTAGGGAGGACAGTAATTCAAGTTTTAACTGCGTGCCTTTGGCACAGTTTATTTACAGAGCATAAGTCATTTTGAAAGCAGCACTCAAGGAGATGACGACTCTAGCACAGTTAGCTAAACACACTGCATCTTTGCTCTTCATCACATGGATCTAGAGCTCACTGCCCTCTTTTTGTGATGTATGCTCTACCTGCAAAATGCCCCACTTGCCAGTTTGCTGCAAAATTTACTAGAAGGATGAATAGATGTTGAAAATGAGTAACACAAAAGCCAAACTCAGCTTTTTCCAGCTGTAGACCACATAGGTGGCCTGGAGAAAACACTCACAGGATAAAGTTCTCTCTTAGCTTAAATCAGAAAAAACAGAAAATATATTAATTTAAGTCAATTTGTTGGCTGAGTTCTGGAGCTCTAGGAGTTGTCCTCCAGAAAGAAAAAGCATCAACAAAATTTTTAAGAGGAATACTAAAGCATTTTCACTATAAAGCTCATTTTTGCTGGTCCTCATTTATTGTTGGACCTCCCTTCCAGCTCATGGGGCACCTGAGCTCCAGGATGTTAAATGTCACATTTCAGAGCTGCTCCAGATCGGCTCCAATTACCTTGTTGTTATCCAAAGGATCCTTTTGCACAAACGCCTGGACAAATTCTTCTGGTCCAATATAATTGAGTCTCTCCTAAATAAAGCACACAAGCAGCCAAGTCATATCCTATGTTAACCCGCATTTCAAAAAGAGAGGAACGATGAAATCATACTTAAAGTATAACAACTCACAAGCTCGATGTGTGTCAGCTGCTGAGCTAATGCGTAGGGATCATTGCAGACTGTGATTATGTCCCTCTGGATGGACTGGGGCTTGGTCTTTAGAACCGTGAGGCGATCTGTGGATGTGGCATCAATTTTGGCAAGTACTTCCTCATATTGGCTAACAGTGGCAAACTTCCGAATCAGGTTCTGGAGGAGCTGCTGAATATTCTTCCGATACATCTGTCATGACATGAAACAATCGGAAGACATTTTCAAAATGTGAGAAGACAGTATTAAAGTCTGCATGACACCAAAACAGATTGATGCTGATACCTGTATTTGTTGTCAACTTAAGATATGCTCTACTACCTAAGTTTCTAACATTCGCATTTCATCAGACCTAAAGGAATCCAGCTGAGGATTTAAATACTGATTATCCCACAGATTCAATAGTGACCTGGTTAGCTCAAGGAGCAGCAGAAAAGATATGTGCAATCTACTGCATGAAAAGTACCACCAATCACCAGACAAAATACAAGAAATGAAAATACTCCTGCTTCTGACCACAGAAAAAACAATATACTGTCATTCAGTAATGAAAAAATGGTCTGCTTCTCTCTGGAGTAAATCAAGACCAGTTTCAACTAAATTCAGAGTTAAAACTTCCAGTAAATCTGAGAAAAATAAGATAATAAAACCATCTCTCTTTTCTTTCACCTTGCAGGCCTTTCCATGTGGCAGTTTAAGTTAACAGGATTGACAAATTTAAGTGGGAGCAGGACTTGACTCAAGTATACAGATCCATGTAATTGAGTCCAAGGTGGTTACTCTTCCAAATTCCAGGTACCATCCTAAAGCCATTAAAGTAAAACCTAAGTGGTTGAAAAAAGGAGCATCCAAAACCTGTTGAACGATGTCCAACGGTCACATTATAGCGTGATCAGTCCAAGGCAGGAATGTTTCCTGTATCCTAACGAATTTGTCAGTCTCTCCAAAGCTGACATTTATACGGATTTTTAAATTTACTCAAATACAACAGCACTATCTTGGGTCAGATTCATTCCTAAAGTTAGTTGTGTTCAACCAAGGCTGAATTTGTCTTGTTACTTGATTTCTGCTTTCTGCTTAGATGTATTTTGATTTTTCTAGACAAACACACACAGCATAATTTTTCAGCGGGGTAGGTAGCCAGAGAACAGGGGAATCTCAAGCTTTTAAAGCAAAGGATCTACATTTTCCTCAGGAAGACACAGAAGTATTACTTCAACTGCTGTACTTCTATAAACAGGTGTTATGTGACGCACATGGTGGAGACTTGCTTCATTTCATCTAAAAGAAATTTATGAAGCATTTTCTTGCCCAGCTGGTAATCAACTGAGAATAAAAATACATCTAAAATACTCAGGATCAATTCTGGCTACTGACAGAAATCACATAATAATCAGTGGGTTAAGCTTCAAAGTGAAAAAATAAACTTTGCCTGAATTTGTGGTTCATGTCAACTCAGAACTGACAACAAAATCAGGGAGAAAATGGGTGAACGTACCAAGCTGAACCACCTAATTCTGGTCAATCTGCTTCTGTAGCTGCAAAACCTCAGAGAAAAGGCAAACATACTGTCCAAACCAGAACAAGGAATCAGGGTAATTAGCCCACATCTGATCTAACACCAGTCCAACATAACAAACATCCCTCTATCCAGTGATGAGGCAAAACCCTCTCGGCACAAAGGCAGAAGGAAATACCAGTTCCCTTTCACACCTCATAGATGTACCTGAGCCCACAAAACCAATATTCCTCTGCTCTTTTGAGCCTCAGTCTCCTCTTGAGCAAAGAGGCAGTGACCTCAAGAGATTCTGTGTGAGGGTAAGTACATACTGCACTTTGCACTCATAACAGGTATTCGCTGTTGGACCATTACTTAATCTCATGCATTTTTTTAAATATCATATATATAGATAGATATTTAACAACACACCAACGAACTCACAGCATATGTCTTTTATCAATTAGGTATTATTTTGACAAATTCACATGCCCTGGTCCTCATGGGGGACTTCCACCACCCCAATATCTGTTGGAGGGACAATACAGCAGGGCATAAGCAATTCAGGGGGTTCCTGGAATGCGTTGGTGATAATTTCCTTCTCCAAGTGATAGAGGAGGCAGCAAGGAGGGCGCACAGTAAGCTTGCTACCCTGGACTTCAGGAGAGCAGACTTCGGCCTCTTCAGGGATCTGCTTGGCAGAGTACCATGGGATAAAGCCCTGGATGGAAGAAGGGCCCAAGAAAGCTGGTTAGTATTCAAGGATCACCTCCTCCCAGCTCAGGAGCGATGCATCCCAACAAAGAGGAAGTCAGGCAAAAGTGCCAGGAGGCCTGCATGGATGAACAAGGAGCTCCTGGAGAAACACAAACAGAAAAAGGAAGCCTACAGAGGGTGGAAGCAAGGACAGGTAGCCTGGGAGGAATACAGAAAATTCTCTAAGCAGCCAGGGATCAGGTTAGGAAGGCTAAAGCCCAGATGGAAGTAATTCTGGCCAGGGGCAGCAATGGCAACAAGAAAGCCTTCTATAGGTGTACCAGGGACAAAAGGAAGAGTAGGGAAAATGTGGGCCCTCTCCGTAAGGAAGGAAAGGAAGTTTCCGTAAGGAAACTGGAGACCTGGTCACCCAGGATATGGAGAAGGCTGAGACACTCAATGACTTTTTTGCCTTGATCTTCACCAGCAAGTGCTCTATCCAAACCACCCAAGTTGCAGAACGTAATGGCAGGGACTGGGAGAATGAGGTACTGCCCGCTGTAGGAGACGATCAGGTTCGAGGCCACCTGAGGAACCCGGCAGTGCACAACTCAATGGGATCTGATGAGATACATCTGTGCGTCCTAAGGGAACTGGCGGATGAAGCTGCTAAGCCACTATCCATTGTATTTGAGAAACTGTGGTAGCTCCCTGAAGGTCCTCCTGACTGGAAAAGGGGAAACATAAGCCCCATTATTAAAAAGGGAAAAAAGGAAGACCCAGGGAACTACAGACCAGTCAGTCTCACTTCTGTGCCCGGAAAGATCATGCAGCAGATCCTCCTGGAAAGTCTGCTAAGGCACATGGAAAATACAGAGGTGATCGGTGGCAGTCAATGTGGCTTCACCAAGGGCAAATCGTGCCTGACAAATCTGGTGGCCTTCTACAATGGTGTTACAGCACTGGTGGATGAGGGAAGAGCAACAGACATTACCTACCTGGACTTGTGCAAAGCATTTGTCACTATTTCACACAACATCCTTGTCTCTAAATTGGAGAGACACAGATTTGATGGATGGACCACTCAGTGAATAAGGAACTGGCTGGATGGCCACACTCAAAGAGTTGCGGTCAATGGCTCAATGTTCAAGTGGAAACCAGTGACAAGTGGTGTTCCTCAGGGGCTGGTACTGAGACTTGAGCTGTTTAACGTCTTCATTGCAACATGGACTGCAGGATTGAGCACAGCCTCAGCAAGTCTGCCGATGACACCAAGCTGTGTGGGGTGGTCAACTCGCTGGAGGGAAGGGATGCCATCCAGAGGGACCTGGACAGGCTACAGAGGTGGGCCTGTGCCAAACTCATAAAGTTCAACAAGGCCAAGTGCAAGGTCCTGCACATGGACTGGGGCAATCCCCAGCATAAATACAGGCTGGGCAGAGAATGGATAGAGCGCAGCCCTGAGGAGAAGGACTTGGGGCATGTGGGTGGATGAGAAGCTCAACATGAGCCAACAATGTGCACTTGCAGCCCAGAAAGCCAACCGTATCCTGGGCTGCATCAAAAGAAGCGTGGCCAGCAGGCCATGGGAGGCGATTCTGTCCCTCTACTCTGCTCTTGTGAGACCCCACCTGGAGTACTGCATCCAGCTCTGGAGCCCCCAACAGAAGAAGGACATGGACCTGTTGGATCGAGTCCAGAGGAGGGACACAAAGACAATCAGAGGGCTGGAGCACCTCTCCTGTGAAGACAGACTGAGACAGTTGGGGTTGTTCAGCCTGGAGAAGAGAAGGCTACAGGGAGACCTTATAGTGGCCTTCGAGTATCTGAAAGGGGCCTACAAGAAAGCTGGAGAGGGACTTTTTACAAGGGCATATAGCGATAGGATGACGGTTAATGGTTTCACACTGGAAGAGCGTAGATTTAGATTAGGTATCAGGAAGAAGTTTTTCACTATGAGGGTGGTGAGGCACTGGAACGGGTTTCCTAGAGAAGTTGTGGAAGCCCTATCCCTGGAAGTGTTGAAGGCCAGGTTGGATGGGGCTTTGAGCAACCTGGTCTAGTAGGAGGTGTCCTTGCCCATGGCAGAAGGGTTGGAACTAGATGACCTTTAAGGTCCCTTCCAACCTAAACCATTCTATGATTCTACGATTGATTGCAGTATGGCTACCAGTCAGCCTAAACATACGGTCTTCTTCTAAATTAGGTTTATCCTCTCCACTTCTTTGTCCCACAGTCTCATTTTTGATTCGATATTCACACTGGCAATGCTGATATTTTTTTATATTTAAAAGCCTCTGAGCACTGGACAGCACAGGAGAAACACTTCACTTCAAGGTCACCCCTTTGTGCCTGTCCTGTATGGATAGCAACTGGAAGTATCATTACTACCTGCTAGATATGGAATATCACATGTTAAATGAGTTTCACAGTCAATCTCACTATATGATATCATGGTGGGAAAAAAAAGAAGAGAGGTCAGTGCAATGTTGGGCTGCACATGAAAAGACACCAGGATACAGGACATGGCTTTGGTGTGACTGCATACACTCATCAAATGTTTCACAGAAAAAGCCACTGATAAATGTTTATATGGAACTAATCAGGAAATGTGAGGCAATGGCTGATGGGAAAATATAAAAATATAGACCTTGAAACAAAGGTCAGTTAAGCAGTAAAAGGGAACAGCGCAATCTAGAAACATCTCATGAGCATGATAACCTCTCAGGACACAGAGAGGGGAAAAAGTGGAAGGAAGGGAACTAAACTGAGGGAGAAGAGGGGGGAAATAACCCCCCAGGTTTTTCCAAAGACACTTTTTTGATGGAGCAATATGTTAGACTGGTGAATGGTTTTAGTTGGACTCTTACTGATAGCTCTCACCAGTACTGGAGCACAAAATTTGGGAAGTGGAATAAGAAGCTACAAGTAGAAGAAGCTACAAGTAGAAGAAGCTACAAGTGAACAGGAATAGGAAACACTGCTTCTTTTGTATCCTTCAAGGTAATGATTCACACAAATCCACTCAATCTGTGGAAAAGCAAGGTCAAGCAAGTTGCCATTTACTGTTCCCAGCAGTTCACAATAACCCAAGTCAATTTACTGCATTGCTTGCTTTCCCTTTGTCTTTCTAAAGGAAACCTCAAAGTCAAAAAAAGCTCAAAGCTAGAGCTAGAAAAGATCTATAGCTTGCTGGCAGAGTAAGATTGCTCCCTAGCGCTCATTTTCTAGCAGTTTGTACGTCTGCCTTTCCCCTCGGTAGACGATTTCACTGTTTAAACTGTCTGTATTGCCAGAAACATCACTGTAGACAGCTCTTCCCTGTTGCCATTTCACTCTTGCATCCACCAGCCAATTTCCTCCAGTCTAAATAGCTTGCTCTCTTTTTGTGCCGGTGAGTATTTTTCAAGTGGCTGTGAGTCCTCAATCTTATTATTTTTCCTTGAAATGAACTTCAGTTCCCTATCTTTCTATTAAGAGTACCCGGAAACAAAGCAACACTGCAGGAGTACTGTACAAGGAAAGGTGCCTTCTGGCATCCCCACAGTGAAGGCAAACCTATTGCTTCACCACAGTCCAAAGCCCCCTGTAGCTATCTTGCAGCAACTCTAAGCTTGTCCATCAAATTTGGTATCTTCCATTTTTATTCCATACTGCATATCACTCTCTTGTCCCATCTTCTTTTGTACCTCCCCACTTTCACAACAACAAAATGTATTTCAGCTTCCGAATTCAGTTTAGGTTTGTTCTCTTCCATCCTTTTTTACAGTCTCTCATGACAGCACTCGCAACTCCTCGCAGTAAAGCTTACCTACATGCTTGTCAACATGCTGTTTGCTGCCTTGTCCATATCACTATTCAAAAGCTTACATAAGGAACACCAGCCCCTCAGAACACTAGAAACATGATGCCATTTAGCAATTGCTCTTTGCATTTATAGTTCTTCCAAATGCCACTCCAGTGTCTTTTGTAATCTTAGTACTATGCCAGTTATACATGGTCTGCTTATTGAAACCTTGTTAATTGCCTTTCCACTAAGTAAATATAAACCTTGGCTTCTGGCTGAGTTTATTTCAGTACTTACAAGACAAGCATCAGTTAAGCATTGGTACATTTCATAAGACCTCTGTGAAACTTTACTCCCCTCTGAGAACTAGGACTTAGAAAAAGGTCACATGATTTCCTTGTGTACTCAGTCCAGAGAAAGGAATAGGACAGACTTCCACTGAGTCCACATCTGATGCTTTAAGCTCATGACAATTCTTCCTGGTCTAGTTTTCTTTTAGAAACTTTTTCCCAAACCTGTTATAACTCTTACATTGACCTGCAGGTCAGAGGCCTGATTCCAACACACCTTACTCACACAAAGAAATTACCAACATCGGTAGGGATTTCTCAGATATGCAAGGCTTCCCAGTGTTTTATCTAGCTTCTTCCAAGCAGAATCACTAAAATGAAAAATCCTAATACGCACCAAGTTGTGTCTGTCTGCACAAAGTGTAATTATATTATGGATTTGGGGATGGAGTGAACCTTGCCTGTACTTTGAAAAGGATCTGCTTATGCTGTGTGGTTTATTCCTAGGCCTAGGTACCGAACAGAATTTTTTGCCTACCAGCACCTTCATAATAAGTTAGCATAGCCACCCAGAGCCATACCATGTTTTTAACAACAACAAAACTTCAATAGCAAAGCATTAAAGGAATGCCTTTTTATCCAATAATTTTGTGCACAGATAACTTACCTCATCGCCATTGGCTATTCTTTGTGCCAGCTCCTTTAAGTTCCTCATCATTCTTTCATCTCGGAAATCATAAGGAAACGTCTCTGTCCATTCAGTCAACAACTGTAAGATTTTGGGTGCAATTTTTCGTATCCGGTTCTATTTGAAAATGGTAAGGAGGAATGTTACATGTAATAGCAATACAACACATATCTAACCCAAAGGAAATAGAATTCCCTTCTGTAGGATACTGTGGAGCATAAGGGTATGAAGGTCAGTCAAATTTTTAAGCTTAATTTAATTCAGCATTGGATTACAGGCCAGAGCCAATACCCATTGAAGCCAATTAAGAGACTCTCATTGGCTTAACTGACCTGGAACTAAGGTCCTCCCAGGTAGGTGGAAATCTTAGAATGATTCCCCTTATTATCAGGAGTGTCTCAGTGCAAGACATTTATTAGTGTTTCCCTAACTTATGGCTAACTATCAACAAAGAAAGTGATAAACTCCAATTCTGCCAAGAGTTATGCATACACTATACCTTATAGTGAGAAACCAGTGAAATTATTCAAGTATCTTAATTTAATTTGTGTCATTTTCTACTGGGTTGGAGGTTCTATCCAAACGTCCACATCCTGCCTCCGTTCGACTCCAGATATGACACACAAAACCCCATGCATTCCTGTGCAAAGGGGCCAGCAATCTAAGCCACTCTGCAAAGACTGTAGCAAGAGCGTAGCTTAAGCACACGAGACAGGTCAGTGTAATTCCCACTGATGTGCTTAATTCATCATAACATCTTTCCAACATTTTGGCATTATACGTCAAGACGTTTGGAACCCTGAAACAAAAGCAACCACTGCAGAGCCAGTGCAGGATATGTCATTAACAGCAAGCACTTTTGTTTCTGGCCCACGTATTGGCAAAACAAACAGTGCAGCGACAGCAGCAGTCTTCATGGAAGACAGTGAAAATTTCCCACGAATGCCAGTGAATAAAGGGTGAAATTCTAGTTGCTTGTACCAGGTCTTAAATCTGTTTAATCCTATTGAGGACTCTCTTGAGTAGGAACATTTTACTGTGGGCAGGATAGAGACATTTGACTGGAACTAAGAGGAGTCCCTGAGAGTGAGGGATCTTACCTTGTCCAGGCTAGGCTCACTTAGCCTCTGCTGCTCAACACACAGATGGCAGACTTTGGCCATGAGTTCATACGGATGCATGAACAGGCGTGAACTGAGAAGGAAAGTGAAGATGTATGTCCTCTGCAAACAAGAGGAAGACAGAGACAGGGATAAATTACCACCAATTTTATATCTTCTCAAAATGCACTCCTGACAAATTGGTTCCTAATACTTTACTATCTGCAGAAGAAAACTCTGCATGTCGATGTGCCAAGAGCTATTACTGCAGCAGTAACAATTTAATTTAAAAATTGTCATTGCTCCAGAATCAGCGTTATAAATTCGTGCTTGAGCCAAGATTTAACCAAAATAAGGCAGGGCTGGTTTAGCTCTCCTATTGCACACAGTCTATTAGAAGCTCAGTACCTGAAATTACTCAGAATTAAATTTCAACTCATCTTCTCTTGCTCTACAGTAAACCTTTGTGAGAGTCATTACCAGCTTACATAACTCTTTCTAGATGACAATGGAATAAAACTTATGCTGCAAGTCCAAGCTACTTAGAATACCAACAGAGAAATCTTTTCTGCTTCCACGTTGCTAGTGAAAGAAATGGTTTTCAGAAAAAGAACAAAAGAAGATGCCAGTTGACCAGATCATTGACCTGACTCAATTTCGCCACATACACCATCTTTACTATGCTGTGTTTGCCTGTTTGACCTCAATAAACCGAACACTATGACCTTTTGCTTCCTTTAAGAATCCCCAAATGCTGTTCATTTCTCAGAGTACTGTCTGTCTCCTGAGTGAAAGTAGAGGGAACTACATAGCTTAATTTCACAGAATTAAAATTAGTAACTCATTCTGAAGTTACAAGAAGAGGCTCCTTATTTTGCTTTCATTTTCCATATATGATGATTTGAACTCATTGTGAGACGGATATTCAAAATATCCACTCCATTCCCCACACTGCCAGTAGTTAAGCATCTATGGCTCCCACAAGAAAGATTCTACAATGTTCCAGTTCTAGGAACTTGGAATAAATCATCATGTTTGACCAACTGATATCTAAATTGCCACGTTTAAATTTTACGTTAAGCATTAATGGATAAGCACTAGCTTAAGCACAGTCCTGTGCTGCTGTTAACTCTGATCCAAGTTAAAAAAGATCCTGTATTGGAAACATGAATAGATCTATGACAGTAACAGAAGCTGAATATAAGCGGAGTTATGTCTTCAGCAGGAGCCTTTCAACAAGCAGAGATGCAGTTTCATCATCCCTCAGTCATTCCCAACTGCCCCCTGACCTTTTGATATCATTCTTCTTTTCTAAGAATTATATAAAATGTCTCAATGCACAGGTGCATCTAGAGAGGTCAAAAATTCTCAGATGACAAACGTCCTGTTCCTACGTAAAGCCTCTGCTGATTCCAAACAGTCTGGTACTAGTTCAACACTTCAGTTGCTAATTGCAAGATACATGTGGACCTCAGATGAGCAATGGGAAATATGCGTTAAAAACTGCTTGTTTTTAGACCAAATAC
Source organism: Burhinus oedicnemus (assembly GCA_008921705.1). Taxonomy (NCBI): domain Eukaryota; kingdom Metazoa; phylum Chordata; class Aves; order Charadriiformes; family Burhinidae; genus Burhinus; species Burhinus oedicnemus. The sequence goes on along the minus strand of VFFE01007659.1, from coordinate 566,815 downwards.
ATTCTTGTTTTTAAACAAACTACATTCATCCTGTCACATCGGTGGTCATGTCTTTCTCCTCAGCTTGCCTGACAGATTTTTAAGGGTCAATGGTACATACAATCCATCAAACAGTAAGGCACACTAGGTACTTACTTTATGAATCAGTTACCAGGATTGTGCACATCACAACAGGAGTAATAAAGAAGTAGACTTCCCAGGTTAGGTGACTTATTGCATGCTGCACTCACATGAAGGACGTGTTCATCCTACCACTGCTGATCAGTCACTTGAACCCCTTCCTTAGCAATTTGATGCAACACATTCTGCTTTTGCTGCACATGTGAAAGTTCCCCTTTACGAGATGCATCAGGCCTAGCCATATAGTTAGCTGGGTGTATAGACTTACGTCAGGATAGTAATCTACATTGGGTACCAAATGCTGGATCAGAGCTTCCAGAGACCCTGACAGGAGGTTGTTGTCATGATAATAAAGTCCTCCACAGTTATCCTCTTTTGACTGATACAGGTTCCTGTTGTAGCCGCTGCTGTCAAACATAGCTGCAAAGGGAGGTGTCTGTGGCATCCTTTCCTGAGGAGACACACAGAAGAGATACAGGATAATTACCAGAAGGTGCAACGTAAGAGGCTTTCTACAATCCAGAGATCGTACTGCACTAGGAAGAAAAACCAGTGTCACACCCTGGGTTGCTTGCACACAGCAGTGAAGATTGTACTGTCTTCCAGCCCGTGCAGATTTCTCAGGACAGGGCCAATGCAGGATGTCATCACTACCTGTCTATCACAATTGCCAGGTGCTTCCTTTATACCCTGCTGTTTCTTCATTAAATGACAGGTAGGAGATCAGGGTGAAGAGTTAGAAGGAGGACACAAGAATCCTGACAGGTTTTGGGAGCGCAAACTCTCTGTAAAGCTTTTGGGATGTGGCATAATATGAATTGACAACTTTGGGCAAATCCTGACAGTAGCTACCAAAGAGCAGCACTCAGGCTGTCACAGGCTGACACAGCCCCAGTCAGGGCAGAGGGAGAGAGACTGAAGTGAAGTCCTGAAGAGGTTATGTGTGAGGACAGTCTCCTTATGTGACACAACAGCCACATAACTGCAATCAAAAGCTCCAATTTCCCAACTGCACTCTGGTAAATTAGTGACGGGTTTTTCCAATTACACTGTCACAGGTGTGAACCAGGCTAAAGTCTGATGCTACAGCACATCCGTCCCCACCTACTCTCTGTGGGCCTCCACAGAAATGCAGAAAAAAATGCCAGTGTATAGTTGCTTACCAACGTTGTCCAAGTTTGCCAATGATATAAAAAATGCAAGCAGAGTCAGAGATCTGTTAAACCCTCTCTCCAAATTCTGTGACAATGTAAAAATCCAGCCCTGTGTTTTCCAGCTTCAGATTTTCTTAATACTTAAGGAAAAATAACGCAATTACTCATCAGTCTGCATCTCAGTGCCTGTGGAATTTTTATGTCTTACCAAGGAAAAGAACAGTCAGTGCTGCAGGCTGTTCAGTCATCCAGAGTAGTGGGTGGGTGGTGAGGGGGCTATGACCACCCAAGTGCTCTTTTGGCGACCAGTATGTGAAAAGGCCAAAAGATAAAATCTCCCTGATTACTTGAGTGTTGAGTTATACCCTCCTTCCCTCTCCTCCTCCCTCCCCTTTTATCTGGGAGTAGCAGTTCTTGTCAGTTTAAGGAACCTGGGTTTTATAGCCTTGACTGCGAGTGAGTTTGCACCCAATTTTAACCACAAATATGTGCTGGTTTTAACCCTACTACAGCAGTTATTGGGCTGTGAGTGCTAATGGGCCAGCCACATTTGGGGAGCAGACAGATCAAATGCAAAAAGGCATCACAGACTGTTTCCCATCCTCCCCACGATGGGGAGGCAAGGGAGATCAAATTGAGAAGATAATATCCACAGGCTGCTGTGCTCCTGTGTTGACAGAGCATGTGCATGTGCCTGAGAAAACCGTTAATGTCTCTGAACCATCATTGTAAGTGGAGATACCATTGCTTTTCTCTCCATTGTATCAAATCCTAGTTGGGAAAAGGCTCTTTAAAGCCACAGACCTGAGTGAACACCTGTCTGTGAAGGCACTCCATTTTGAGAACAACTGGCGATGTGACAGCCTGGAGATAAATAGAGTGCTGCCATCTGTGTGCTCTGCAACTCACAACAAAGCACTTTTCAGAGTGAGCTCAGTGGAGATGAGAGGCTATTAAGCTATTAGCTAGATTCCTGGGGACCTGAAGCACCACACAAAGAGCCACAGACTTGCTGCTGCTGGCAGCATGTCCGGACAATGGAGGCATTCAAACCAGCACAAGACCAAGGGATTCAGTAAGTAAACAGTAAGAGAAAGCCAAAAACAGTTACAAAGACAGAGAGGGAGGGTGAAGAGAGCCTCCTGGCCTACAATGACCTGTGCTAATCCTGCCTTGAGAGATGCCAGAAGATATCTGCATCAAAACGGGAAAGACAGGAGTCTCCATGTCTGAAAAGTTGACATTAGTCACTCTGTGCAGCCATTCAACCAGCTATTCAATTCCATCCAGCCCAATGAATTGGAAGAAGAATAAATACATGTGCCACAGCATAAGAGCACGAGGTGCAGGCCTGAAGAAAACAAGGTTCCCAAACAAGAACGTTCAAATCACTGGGCAGGTGAGATGCAACCCAACCAGGGCCACTCTGCAACAATAAAGCATTCTGATGCATAAAGTCTTTCAGGCTCTTTGCAAGGCTAGCCAAGTTTAAGAAACAAAGTATTATTAAGGAGCTGACAGGAATCTTCTGCAGCATTTCCTAGGTTTTCATAATGTGTAAAGCTGACCATGTTTTAACCCCAAACCACAGACTTGAATAAATCCAAAATATTCTGCAGCCCACTGGTGCTGAAAGATGTCCTGTTTGCACCAAAATTCAGAAGTCTTTTCAGCTACTGTAGCAAAGTTTATTCAGCCAAAAGGCAAGTGGTTAGTGGACAGCATGTAAACACTGCCACTCACCAAACATTTTTAGCCCTGTGGATCCAAGGTAATACTCCACAGGGAAAGTGAGAAAGGCTCGTTTGCATCTGCAGAACAACTTGACATCAATATTGGCACTGTAAAAAAACCAAGGAGAGTGGACGTTTCAATCCAGATCTCATATTAACCAAAACAGCACAATTCTGTGCGAGACTGGAATCTGCAAAGGTTTTAGCCAGCCTAGTCAGCAATCAGTTGTGATTTCATATAACCCTCACCACTCAAAGCAGATTGAGGCTCATTCCATTGGTGATACATTCCAGTATCTCATTCCATTGGTGATACAATGTTTGGGGCAAACCCCTCACTTCCACCAATATCATCAACTTCTACCATGGTAAGAACTGAAACAGGTGTGAATCACAGAAGGGTTTTTCTCCAACATACTTTACACGTGCACACTATATGTTACTGCCCATTAAAAGACAAGGCTTTTTAGAAGGCCAGCAGGCAGTGCTTAAACTCTAATAACTAACTCCAAAGGGAATGAGACCTTTTTGAAGCCTGCACTCCCCTAACTCTCAGCAAAACAATTACTCCCAGGACCACATGGATCTTTCTTCAGACAAAACTAAATTTGAGACACACAAATCCTCCTAGTGCCTTACCAAGAGGAAAGAAAAAAGTCATCAGGTCATAAATAGACATACTGATTCATAACAATAAAATAAAATTCCCAAAAGTCTGGCTCCAAAAGGTATATATTGGCTCACTTGTTTGCTATCTATTTCTGGAAGCGGCTCGATATATAGTTCAGTTCTGCTTCAGTGCAATACCAAGTTGTACAGCAAAGAGATGTTCCGTATGCTCTGCATCCAGACACTGAGGATTTCACATGTAAGTGAACAAGGCACAGGACACGTTCTCCATGTGATGAAAAGGGGTGATATCAAAATGTGACAGAGCTAGATATAGCATAGCCAACAGGATGATTCATACAACACGTGCTTTTCCAGCAGGACTCCTTTACTACCTTGACCTTGACTCTTCTGCTGTATTTTATATAGAGGTGGAGACACAAAGCAACATGTTTAGTTTTAGTTAGCTCAGGAGCTAAAAACGTAACACAAAACTCTGTCTTCAGAAAAACCCGAGTGGAATTGAAATCTGGTCACAGAGCAGAACCTGGTCCACAAATCCTTGGCATACAGAGCAGAGGCATCTTGGGACCTAAGAATATTAATAAACCACAGTAATACAATGCCTGACAAGCAGTAATTAGAAAAAAAGACAGGAAATATGATTCTAGTGAAAGACATCCTGAGAGTTAAAACTAGAACTTTTTAACTGAGCTTTGGAAACATTTGGCTATCACTAACATGGAAAACACTTATCTCTCCTCTTCTTTTTTCCTTTTTTTTTTTTTGTAAGAAGGAAAAGAGTGGCTTTTTTTGCTCAAAGATCTGACTTGAAGGAAAGAGCAATGAAATAATTTCCTGGCTTTACCAGTGATATTCTGCTGTGACAGCGAGAATCCGTAACTCTCTGTGTTGTGGAAAGAGGAATAAAACATTTTTTCTGCATTTAGTGTCATTAGGAGAACAAGAGATCTTGGGCATTAAGGTCCAAATTCTGACTTTGAGTAGGCTCTGACAGGAAAGAAGTCCCAACCTTCCCAGTAACACTCGTGTAAATAGAAAGCCAGAGCCAAAGATGAAGTGCTCAAAATGCACCGTTTCCTGCAGGTGTTGAGTTCCAGTTTGCAAAACTAAAGGAATCAGACATAGCTTCCAGGCTGCCAAGTGCTTATCCAAACCTGTTCAGCAACAGAAAAAAAATCTGTTTTCTACTAGCAACAGTGGAAGGTTGCATTGGTTTGTTTTCTTTTCATTTATGTTAAAGAGTTCAGTCTGCATGTCAGGTGTATAACACAAAACCAACAATATGGACTGCTTGTATCCTTTATAGAAGCACCCACTGAGGGGTTTAGTAGTAGCCACCAAAGGTGCCTTTAAAGCCACTGCCAAACATTTTCAGCTCCTCTGTTACGTAAAGGTATCTCACATACTACATCCCTCAACCAGAAGAATGGTGACTGAGTTTGTTGAGTCCCAATGCACACCTCCTCATAGAAGATGCAAACCTCAGGCGTGCAATTACATCCCTTAGAGCTGCTTCACCATACAGTCAGAAAGCCCAAACTGCATTTACCAGGTGATTACCATCTCCCATTGTTCTTAAGGACACCATTATAAAATTGAGGTATAGCAAAATAAAAGACTGCTGGGGAAAGGACTCCCAATCTTACCCACTTGCATCAACCTGGGAAAGTCTGAGCAAGTCAGAAATGAGCCTCGGCTTTAATATATAGAAAGGAAGTAAGGACTAGGTGCTTGCCAGCAACATCCAGCTTTCTCTTAAGCGTTTCTGAAAAGTGTAAAGTATTTCAGACAATGACCCAGACACAGAGGCCACTGGTTGCATTCCATACAGCAGGGTGTGTTTGCTTTGCTGACAAAGCATTTGTTTTTTGCACTGAAAGGTAAAGTGGAATTCTACAGCTCAAACTATTGAGAAGATAAGAAACCTGAAAACCTCCCAGACTGGTGTTTCACATGCTTTACTTGCAGTAACTAAGATCACAGAACTATCCCAGCTCAAGTATTCTTGCTTCCATTCTTCCATGAAGAATTTGCCATACAATTCTGGCAGTATGACTTCAGCATCAACTTTGACTTACAGTTCCTTCCTATAAAATGTTCTTCCTAGAAATACTTCTTTATTAACTGTATCTTGTAAGAGGCTGAGTACAGAATGGTAGTTCATACTCACATAGGAGATGGAAAGAAGAGCGACATGGGCTTTTTCCTGGCTGAAATCGAGAGCAAGATTAAGAGCAACTCAGAAGGAATCCACCAAAGAGTAAAAAGAGGACTAAAACTATCCACAGGTGATAGTGCTGGACAGTGACATAACAGTAGAAACACATCTTGCACACAGCAGAGACCACTGAATTGCAGTCTCTGGCAGGGCAAGCAAGCACCTGAGGCAGGCATAATAAACCCAATTGAGCCTTGAGACACTTCTTCATTTTCACTAAAACAGCAGAGGATGAACAATTTTGTCAAGTTCTCAAAAAGGCAGTAATAGGCTGCAAAGGAAAAAGGAAAACACCAGTAAGCAAAGAACAGACTAGAAACTGAATTTCAATGAAAGGCATTTCCTCCTGAATGTGCAAAGGAACTCTTTCTTGGATCTATAAATAGATTCAGCTGATGATGCAGGAAGGTCAGATGCAGCACTGTTGACTGATCGCTCACATATGAGAACGGATCCTGAATCACTCAAAATTGAAGTTCTTGGACACTGAACTTCAGAAGTATGATCGATATTGAATGCATTTGTGGGTATGCTTGGGAGCATTAGGAAAAGTGCAGGGGGGGGTTGAATTTCTCAAAATCTGCAAGGGTGGAAAAAGGGAAGAAAACAAACAAGTTCCTCTTGATGCTGATATGCTGTAAATCCATGTCCCCTGCTTAAACCTCAAGAACCAGCCCCACTTCTGCCCTTTCCCCATGCTCTTCTTCTGTGGGGCAGGAAGAGAAACATGAGTCTAATGATGCTAAGGGTGGCCATGCCACAGCATTGCTACAGTGCCAGACAAACACATACAGTCAAACTACATCATGGCAAAAATCCCAACTGCAGGAAAACTACCCAGGCCAAGGGAGAGGATAGGACATTAACTTGCTCCCAGCCAAATATCATGAAACAATTTGTCTGTATTGCTGGACAAACAAAAGCAGCAGCCTTGAAATAGAACGTGAAAAGACCACATGTGTAACACATGAGCTTTCTCAACACACTTGTATCTTACCATGATCACAACACAGCTGAGATTGCTATCTGTAGGTTAAAACTGAGGAGACCACAATTATTAAAAAAGACACTATATGAAGCGTGTTCCATCACTGATTGATTAATCTTTTTATTAAGTTCATTTGCAAGTTATTTTTTAATTGATGGACAATTTCTTCATCTGGATGAAGTCCTTTTAACATTTTAATTCAATTTTCAGTTCAAAATAAGGCTGTTCTCCCATAAAAGTGGGATTTTTTTAACCTTGTAAATCCCTTTGATAATACCACATCTTTTTTTTTTCCTGTTTTCAGAGGAGACGTTTAAAATATGAGCTATACAGGATAAATATCTGTTGTAAGTGACACGATGCATTAGCATAGCAGTAATTGTAAGTTACAAGCAACTAGAGATTCTAGAAAAGTTCAGTCCATTGTATGCTCCATAGTGACTCCTGTAAAGCTCAAATGATTTGCAGGATGCACAAAACGTAAAAGGTTGCACAAGACCAGCCAAAGCATGCAATGAAATACCACCCATCTTAAACAACAGAAATGCATGTAGCTACTCTTTTCTACCAAAATTTATGAGCAGACAGCTGGACTGAAAGCAAAGAAGTTTTAAGAAACAACCAATACTGGGATCACATTAAGAAACAATTTCTCCTGCCCCGGATCTAGTTCCTTTCGAAAAATTCATAAATGAACTGTCCTCCAAGCACTTTTTTTAAAACTAAACCAATGCACAAGCTGAGTATGATCTCCTCAGTCCTATGTGTTAAATTTCATTCAAAATCAAATACCACCAGGAAAGGCAAACAGCCTATTGTCTGGACAGCACGAAGTGTTAATAAATTGGCTGGAATTGCTGATGGCAAAATTGAGAACTCTGAAATAAGAGTACAAGTAAATTAAATGCAAAGAAAAACACAAGCACACTACTGAAGTCTTAGGCTTTTTTATCTTACTAAAGCAGGGTGGGCTTTTTAGAAGTACACACCATTCCCCTAATTGCACCCAGTGAAGTACAGAAGAGTTTTGCCATTTGTTCTCTTTGGACCAGAGGGCTCCTAAATATTACAGTCATAAAAGACTAAGATCCCACCTCTCTATTCAACCAGCCACAGACTGGCTCCATCTGGGTTCTCATCCACCAGCAAGATGCACAGCTCTACAGACCCGAGGAGGTTACCATCCCAGCCTCCCATGCAGCTAAGCAGACAGCTGAGCTGCTGCTCATCAATCAGCTGATGAATTGCTGCAGTTTGCAGTCAGGAGTTTTAAGGCAAGTAAACAGCAGTGATGGATTACTTCAAAACATTATTCTGTAAACTGAGTCATTCAGCAGCTGATTCGTGGTGGCTCAGCTGTCGAGGAATGGGGCGTGGGCTGGGGTGGACAGCTGGGACCTGTGATGTCATCCATGCTATGCCATCCCCACTAATGAATCAGAACCCTGACACTATCATTTCCATAGCACGCTTTGTGGCTCCTGCATAGTTCAAACTGAAGAAACAGAAAAATTGGTGTTGCCAATAGAGATAGGAGCAGTTTCCCCTACATTATCATCAGAAGAGTATCACTGATTTCAATGTGGTATTAGACTCCCACTAATGATTTTATGTGACAGGAATATGAACCTCTGTAATCCTAACCCACCTCAGGTGATCAAGGCCAAAGGATACACTTTCTCTGTCTGCACAGTCAGTAGCTAAGCCTGGGTCTGAACTAGTTCATAGTGATAACCAGCTTCATCAAGAACTGTTTACACATCTGTCTGCAGTCAACAGAAAAAGCATCATTTCAGTGCTTAGACCTGGCAGCTGGGAGCTTGGATCTGCTTCTGACTCTGCTACAAGCTCCTCAAGTGGCTTTAGTCAAGTCAGTCAGTTTTTCATTTATGTGTTCCTCTGCTTGATAGTACACAGAGGGATTAGTGTGGGCTTATTTCCTTTCATCAAGTTCCAAGACCCTTTTTCAAAATGGGGTACAGAAGATGTACCACACTGTATGAAGCACAGCACTAGCCTTAAGTGTGAAGCTCCCTTGACATGGTGCCGCCTTCAGCCTCATCAAAGGAAGACACTTTCCAAATCCAAAAGCTGTTGTTCTTTGCAGACATCCATGCTTGGCCTTTTGGTGAAACCTACAATATGCTTCAGAAGAAAGCACCATTCTCTTTTATAATCATAATAGACAGCCAAGTTATAATTTACAACAGCAAGCTGTAATAGTGTTAAATAACAGTACTTAATTTCATTTAACTGGTTCTACCTAAAACCTCATCGCCAAATGTCTCTTTTCCATTTAGACGATGCAGCAGAAATGCTGGTTTAAGACGAACAGTTCATGTAATCTCTGTTTTTCCATTTACTAAGACCTCACATTTCAATGAACAGTACAGAATTTTTACTGACACTTATAGACGTACAGCAGGTTGAAATTAGTATATTTAGAGTTTCTGCAGTAGAAATACTTCAGTTAAAAAAAACACACCTTCAAATGTTTAGGTTGAAGATAAAAAATGGATGGTCCCACTTTGGCAGCTAAGAAAGCAAATACAGCTCTGTATCCGGATCAGTTATACTTGTCTCACACCCATTTATATCTGGGCTGAGTATCAGACAGTGGCTTCTAGACCAGAGCTGGGTCTGAGGTATAGGAGACTTGTAAAACAATTGGCTCCAATAAGCTTGTCTGGGTCCTTGGGAAGTCAAGGAGAAGAACCGTTCAGCCAAACTGACTGAAAAGAGTTTTCTCCGTAGTCTAGGTAGGGCCACAGGAGAAATCTCCTCCACTCACACGCTGCATCTGCTGGTTTGTGTCAGCCTTTAAGACCCGGCAGCAGTTCCCATGCTTGACTGAAGGTCGACCCTTGGGCTCTGCAATCGATGGGACAAAGTCTTGCCTTGAAACAATTACACTTACTAACTCAACACACAGTAGGTATGGTATTGCGCAAACGTACACCACCTTGGGTTGTGAAAGGATCATTGTAAACATGGGCTAATAGTGTCTGAATCCCTGCAGGAGGATCAACCCGCAGCCTTGATGGGCAGGTATCGTCAGGTCAGCATGCTGCTTTCATGCGGAAAGCACCTGGCCTTGTATCAATGACAGCAATTATCTCAGAGAATATCCCACTCCTCAATCTGACTCAAGCATATTTATCCTCTGTCTTATTGCTTATGAATCGAAACATCTCATTGTGCTGGCTGATGCAGACTCACAGCTTCCCGGGCTCATCTCTCTACTGGTGTGTGACCTGGTATTTCTGGCCCTATTTCCAGATATGACAAGACACAAGCAGAGTACCTGACCCCATGGGAGGGGCAGCTGTCCTGAGGAACATTTTACTCTGTGGAGAACATGCATTTTAATGAGTCAAAACCAAAACAGACAGAATACATGGATCTGAGTCACGCAGTGCTATTCTAGAGCCGCCGAGAAAGACTGAGCTGTATTGTTTCCATGATCCTGCTCATTTTCTAATTAAAAATACAGCCATACTGAATACCATCCATTCACATTCCTCTCTGCAGTGATTTAGGTTTTTTAATACTACTTCTTACAGCAGCTATAATAGAAGAGAAATTAGCAATAGCTTTTAGCTAGAGGTACAGTCTTTGCTTCCTGTTTGTAAATTATGTATTGTACTTGCTGCAGCTGCAAAAGGCACTTTGGAGCTTCTGTTTGCAAGCTTATTTTCTAGCAAAGTGTTTATTAGATGATGTGGCTCAGTCCCACAAACCCAGGCCAAGCCTGTCAGTGCCTGTACCTGTCAGTGCTTGCAGAGTACACCTGTATATCTACCAACATTTGGGAAAACATGCTTAACTATGAGCAATTACAAATTCTGCCTTCATTGAAACACAAGCATCCTATTCCAACCGACAGCTTCTTCCTGTATTGCCCAACCATCTACTGAAAGCAGAACAGTGCTCAAATGACTGAAGAAAAGAAGTATGTTGAGACAAAGGCAAAATTAGGTTTTCATTTAGAAACACTGCATAAAGATACAAAGAAATAAATAGTTCAGATCATTTCTATCTCCAAAAGTCAGGGGCTGTCTTCTGAAGACTATGCTTTAACTTAAATCTCCTGCGACAGCTACCCTACTCAATGCTGGAGCTTTGACACTAATTTCTCTAAATGAGTGAGAAGGATCACAGCTAATGTAAGGACCTCTACAAACTGAGCAGGGACACAGCTGCAAAAAATGACATGCTCACATCAAGGATGTGCAAGAGTTAAGTGAGAACCACAAGCTTGCCCTTTTCCAAGTCCCTTGACTGAGCTCCCACTATGTTTTCTAAGTGTAATGATACTCCAGTTAAAATCAGTACCAGCTGACTCACTGCAAACTGGCATAGAAAGAAAAGTTTCTAAACCCTCTGATTTAGATAGGAAATCTTTGGAGTGTGAACCATCCAATACTTTTTACACTTCCTCTCTTTGCACAAGACACCTAGAGCTTGATATTCAGAAAAGCTTAGAGCCACAATGCATCCCTGTTACCAGGAGTATTCAGCATCTTTGGCCCCAAACATAACTTAAGCCTTTCACAGATGATCATTTCAGAGGCACTTGAGAGTACCGGATTCAACCATTTAGCTTTGTAGCACTTTTCGAAGGGTAACATCAATGCCCAAGTAGCCATGTAGTCAAAGGTAGCCAAGAAAGATCCCACCCACACAATTTTGTCATGTCTAGTAGGTGTCATAATGTCAGACCCTTACAGCGATGTAGCGCAAACTGGCAATACAATCCATACACAGCTTCTTCTTATCTTCACCCAAAGAAAAACTCACTTTTTAACTACTCTGATTTACAAAAATAAACTCCCATGTTTTCCAGATCACATTCCTTCACTGATGGGTCTCCAGTGTTGAACTGTGCCTGTCATTTCTGACACAGCGTGACAGCAGCTCACCCTGCAGACCATGAACAGATACGGTGACTGACTGCATTCCCCAAGGACTGTTTAGATATCTCATACAACTGGAGCTCGGGTAACAACACACTGTGCTGTCAAAAAACTCAACAGAAAGAAGCCGTGAAGAACATGAACCAACAGGGATTCATTATATCACACAAAAAAAGCATTTTACTCAGTGTGTAGCACTGCTGTGAGCTTAACCCTTGATAAACCAGTACTTTCTTTCCTTTTTTACAAAGACTTAAACAACCATAGAGTGGCCTGTTTCAGTACTGCCTATTTAAAGGATTGATATTCCCATTGCTAATCCAAAATCAGAGCTGGGTCTTACCTATTAGGTGTCTCCAGCACAACTTACCAGTTAGCTACTTGAGTATACTTAGCATTGATTTTCAGCTGATGACCAGCTTCTCTCCAACACATCTCACTTGGAAGCTGTAAGGTAAGCCCTCAAACACTGTTCTCGGCTTTCAAAATAAAGAGACATATTAGAGACCCAGTCCTGCCTGCACAAGTTCCCATTTCCCACAGACGGCACATTATCTCAGCCCACCGCAGCTGTAATCTCACTGAAAGCAACCCCCTCAACACTCCTCACACTTAGACCAATAGCTGTCTGAGGTTCAGAGTACCTCTTTATTCATGGCTCTTTTGATTTTTCAGGCCGTTCTTCCCCTTTGAGAGGAGTCAGCCCTCCTCCACTCTATTCAGGGGAACTCCTCTGAAAGAGTTTTCCTCATCCCTCAGTGCTACATTTAGGTTTACACACAGGCAGACAGGGAGGCACTGCCTGTTGTTAGGGCTGCCTTAGTTTACAGTCTGGCCTAAGCACAACTTCGTAGACGTAGCTGATGAGCAACATGTTTGGCTTGGGTCATTTAACAGCCTGTTACTCTCCTTCTGCCCCTGAACTGCTCCCACCTCATTCAGCACGGGGGCCTGTTTTACCACAGTCACACACCGCAGATGCCCAGCATAAGAGAAGCCCATAAACACATTTGGGTGACACCACACACCCACCCCCGACCTGTATGCACACCCATTTTACTCAGCCCTACAACCATAGACTGGTAAATTAGTGCTTTTTCATCCCTCCTATCCAAAAAAGCAGCCATCAATTGATGTGCCTAAGGAAAAACCGGGAAAGCTTCTCCGAGGATTACAGCCACAGAAAGATTACATGATGCAGTTTCAGAACCCTGTTCCACGTTAACACAAGGAAGGGGACAGGGAGAAGGACCCAACCACCGCACTGCCAAGTGTTTTTTCTGCTGGGTTGAAGTCTCTCTTCCCTCCCCTGTATCTTGATCCCCCAGAAATGAGCAGCGCTGGCTGCACGGAACTGGGTAGCTAGTAAGGAGATAAACACGAGGAGGAAAGAGACCATCCTGCCGGGATTAGGAAGAAGACGGATGGATGGAGAGATGGACAGAGAGACGCACGCACACTCGAGCACCGCAGACGCCACGGACCGTACCTGGAAGTGGCCGCACGCGCTCCCGGCCCCAGCCGCTGCTTTACTGCCCACAGGTACGCATCGTCCGCGACTCGGCTCCCCGCCCCGCCGCTTCCCGCGCCTGGACTCCCCGGGCGGCAAGCGGAGCGCCGGGAGGCGCTCGTCCCCCGCCCCGCCCCGCCGCCTCCCCCGGGCCGCGTGAAGGGCGGGGGGGCGGCCGCGCTGCAGCGCCGCTCCCGGAGGAGGCGGAGTGTGAGCGAGGTCCGTCCTGGCGGCACAGCTGGCTCCTGGAAAGGCTGTTGGAGCGGCTTGGCCAAGCCCACTCTGGTTGCCACCAGCGGCAGATGTCGCAGGCGCTGGTTTCAAACCTGGAACTGAACCCGTGTGTGACTGGACTCGGCTGAGATGGCCTGTGAGCAGCCATTGCTCAGCCGGCCCTGCATCTTGCTGCTGGCAGCAGTCGTAAGTCAATGCTTAGAGACTGGCAAGAGCAGGACACGCATACACAGTACTTCCTCCAAGCAGTCTCCCAGCTTGTATTTTCAGCACAGGTAATTTGCTGAGTCCGGTGCTGTTCAGTGACCCTCAGCAGATCCCTCTTTCCAGTACTTGTCCCGTTCCCCTTGCAGCCCATCCACAATAGTCTTCGAAAAAGACTTGCACAGTTCCACTACAACTCCTCAAAGAGCCATTGTCCTTCGTTTCTCTTTAACTCGGCTTACTAGCTTCCATCTGATGCCCCCTTGCTCTTGCATGGAGTGACAAACACTTTGCTTATACGCAGTCTCTCCAGAGCACTCTGGGTTTCCTCCATTTCTTGAAGAGCATTCTCAGTCACCACTTTTCCAAGCTGAAAAGTCCAGGTCTACCTGGACTCCACAAACAGGGTCCAAATCTCTGATGATCCTTGTTACCAACCTTTTTGCACTACTTCTAATCCTCTGAGATGAGGGAAACAGAGCTGCACATGCACAATTCAAGGTGCAGTTGAACCTCAGATTTGGGGAGCAGAACACCAATTTTCCCTGCTTTCCATCCCCTCCTAGCAATTGCTGATCTATGCTCAATTTCCCTTTTTGACTGTGATTGGGCACTGAGCTGAAGCCAGCCCTCAGAACACCCGAGATCTTACAACCAAGTGGCAGCAGCCAGGTCAGAGCCCATATTTCGCATGTGAAGCTAGCTACGTGCATCGAATCTTTCACTAATTGAAGAAAAACTGTCCCTAGTAGTTAAATGCTTGAAAGACAGGTGCCTTTGGCTACTGTCCTACATAGAAGGAGCACATAAACCTTCGTTCGTTTGGCCAGGATGATTTTGAAGGCAATCCTGCCTATCTGCATTTCCATTTCTTTAAATTCAGTCTCTAGAAACAAATACTTTAAAAACCTATTTTAAAAATAACTGAGCAGGCAAGATAACTTAATAGTAAAAGGACCCCAGCACAAAGGACCTTTGCCCACACAACTCCTGTTCTGGAATTGGGACTTAAAGGTTCATGTGATCTCACTGTGAATTCTAGAAATCACTTGCAAGTCTTTGAGTTCTGGATTCATACAAAAGCCGGCTCTGTCCCTTTGCAGAGTGTCACATATAATGTGAAGTATAACAAAATGACATTGCAATATTATTTCTGAAGGAACATGACACAATGCCAAGTCAGAGGTCACAGCACTTACACGTATCCTGGTCCTTTTCCCACATTGGTGAGTATGTCAGAGGATGGTGCTACACAGGTTCCTCAGGCTCTGCTTTGTGATGCTTCTACCTCCATTTCTTCCCTGCGACAGGTTTCCCAAGTGCAATAGCTATTTAACTTTCTTGATTCCTCTTTACCCCTACAATTCTCTTTTTCAGAAAACTCTTGTTGCCATACCTACAAGAAATCTACTAGAAAAAGATTTAGACTTCATCCAGATAAAGGGTTTTCCCTTTTTCCTTTTGCCCCTCTCAGATTTGAAGATAAACATTTGTTTTTCCCTCCCCTTTCCTCCTGCATTCTCAGACACGATCTTTGATTAAAGCAGAAATATTTTACTGAAGTAACTGCATGTACAGACACATTTATGCTGGTTTGTTTTGCTGCAAGCTGACAAGAGTGAAGGCAGCCTTGTGCGCTCCCTGGCAGAGAGGACTACCCCAGAGGACCAATGGGTGGTGCAGCAAATGACACATGGTGCATGAATCAGCAGTGCTGCGCTGGTGCAAGACTGGCAAATGCTACAGCTCAGTGGGCTGTACTCAAGTATCACGTTAAGCAAGCGAGGTAATTTGTCTGCTGTGCTTGGCATTGCTCAGGCCTCATTTGCAGTAATGCAAGCGGTTATGAATAACTTGGCAAGAGTTGAGAGGAGATAAAAAATTTTAAGGAGGCAAGAAGTACAGTTATGAGTCAACATTTCAAACACAGAACATGCCCAGTCTGCATTGCTCAGATGCTTTGCTTTTTTATTCTCCCCATTTTTGATATGGTAGTTCTCACAACAGCAATGCAGATTAAGGGAATTAAGCACAAACAAAAACTAAAAAAAATCAGATGGGGGCTATTAAACCAATTAGACCAATGCTTGCTGAACAAGTTCTGTGGAAGCAATGTTCTAAAATCCAGGCCCGGGTCCCATGGCTGGATCTGTTGGCATGAAACCTAGCTTTAACATGCGACCCTCCACCATGGTAGAAATAGAGACTACAGACTTGGCCGACAAATCAGGCCTCTGCTTTGCCTGGGTATTTGAGTTGTGGAAAATTTCATTCACAGCCCCATCTTATCTCCATTATTACTGTAAAAACATATTTTTCATCTGAATGTGAAAACTGGACGTGTTACTTCAAAACAAACTGGATTTTAGGAGAGAAGAGACTTTTGTATCTAGTAGACACTGGAAATCTCTGGGCCCATGTATGCAAACAAAGTTCTGGCTAATTGTGACCAGGCTCCTGGGCTTTCAGATCCACTCCAGAAAAGGTGTGTTGAAACAGCAATGCCAGTATCAACAGTTGAAGTAGTTTAACTCCCAAAATTGCAATACTTACATAGAATGAAAATGTATTTTTTCAAGATATTTCTGTTTACTTTTCTGGTGACTAGTAGCTGCGCTGATAAGCTTCAAATCAACATATTAATGCCATCCTGTGTTTCTCCAAGACATAAGAATTAGAAGTTACAAAGAAGGCGGGGGGGAGCATATTTAATGGCATCAGATGACTTGAGGAAATGAAGGTTTAGAAAAATTGCCAAGCCTGGGAATACTGAGAATAGAGTTATTAAGTCTGTGCAACTTCTGTTGTGCATTAACTTCTGTTTCGTGGTTGAAAATCTGTCTACTGATAGACAAAACAACCTACTCTCTGCCCTCTCGGCTCTGGGTTTATCCTCATTCCATGCAATGTTGCTTGTGCTATGTGACCCTGCCAAATATTCGCAATTTCCAAGTGATAAACCAAAACCCACTTCTCTTAGTTTACCCAGTAATCTATTACTAGTTAGATCATGCAAGCACAGTCTATAAAACAGTTAAGTGATGCTGAATTTTAAGATAAAGAGAAGAACATTCTCTCTTGTTTCAGCAAGTAACTGTCTGGACAGTTCTCCACCAGAGCAATGTGAAACAATTGGCTAAACTAGCTGCTCTCTGCCTTCTGTTACTCCAAAGGATCATCAAAGAAGAATAATTAAGAGAAAACAGCCAATACCCGTTCTTTTTTCATTTTAGTACTTGTTGCTGTGCAAATAAGTCAGCTGTTACCCTGTGGTTTGTAGCACTTCCCTGCATAAAGCAGAAAGACATCAGGTTTCATTTAAGCCCTATGTTTATTCATTTTGAACTTGAACTAAGATTGTATTAAAAACAGATTACAAATCATTTAAGAGCTATTAATGCTTGCCAGAATGAACCTGTGGTTTTAAATAAGAGAAAAGTCAAAGTAAATTAAAAGTAGCATTTAACTCACTGTAGAGAAGCCATGTTACATAAAAAGTGCACAACATTTGGCATTTCAAAAAGTACTCAGCAGAATCCCATAGTAACAGACAGAAGGGAAGGATTTACAGTCTGAAGTCAGTTGTCTGAAATTCAAACATAAGCATTAGTCTGGCAATATTAGCACACATTTAAACCTCTGCAGAGAACTCCTGCTGACACCATTGAGACAACTGCACAGGTAGAATTATTTGCAGAATGAGATCTAAAAATCTTGACCATTTTGGATTTTAAAAAAACTGCTTCACATTAAATTCACACTCTAAACATTTAGATTAGAGGTATCATCCCAGCAGATCACTTAAAGCTTGCCTTTAAGTTTGAAATTAAGTGCATACTTCAGAGATTTGACAGAGGGATCCAACCACAGTCTTCAATGTTTAGATGGAGTGGTGTGACAGTGCAATGGTTGTGTGTGGAGATTAAGATGTACAAGCACTCAGGGCACTTGACTCTTTAGCAGACAGTACTTCCTGTAACAGATTTTTTTTTTGTAACGAGACTTTGATTTTAGCTGTTTACAACTTTGTCAGAATTTAATCAATGGGAGCTAAAAGGGTTGATGGTAGATGCCTGCCTCAGGCTAGGGCAAAATGCAGATACTTACGCTCTTCTGAAAAGGTGGTGGTCAAAAATACACTGTTATTGCTCATGTTCCTGTGTTGACTACAGCTTTTTTATTTGTTACTGTTACCTATTGAAGGAAAACATTCTGTGACAAAACCTTGGATGGGGATTTGCCTTTAATGCTTTGCCTTTAATGCAACAACTGCCCGAATTCAGACAAGCTCTTAATTTCTGAAAGCTCTCTGTCTGCCCTACATGTGAGAATTTGTTAGCATAATTCTTACTGACCATCTCATGACTGACAGTATCAGTCCCGGGCTTCAGAGGCTGAGCTGGACTTGCACTGAAGTGACCCACTTCTGTACAGTGAGCACTAGAGCTGAGAAGATGGAGAGAGTCTTCTATATTCTCAGTGCCCTCCATGTTAGCATGTGAAAGACAGTGTGAAAAGGAGGAAAAAAATTGACAAAAATGTGGAAGGATCAAATACGGTATGTTGGGGAGAAACAAGATGGGATAAGGAAATTGAGTATTGGGATAATATAGTTAAGGAGGAATCTTACAGAAGAAATTAGAACTGTAGGTGACATCTCTCAAACAGAGGTATCTCCATCTCTTTCATTTAGGCTGTTTCTTACTTGACAGTCTCACTGAATCCTTCAATGTTGATGCAGTGTGGAGCCACTAGCCATGAGGAAAAAATGTCAGGACAAATCCTACCTTAAAAATGTATTTATGCAAGGAGCAAATGGCTCTGTCTCCTTTCTAGTGAATTTTGACAGTACTATTGGGGCGCTTTACAAGTTCAAAACCATCAAAAAACCTGCAGCTCAGTGCATGACGTTTCATTAGTTTCTGAGGTCCCTTACAAGCTGGCAGATACAGAAAATAGATAGTTGATCCCAATTCAGTATGGCTTAATCCCGATTTTTATCTCTAAGAAAAGTTGTTGATTCATTGCAATCACTTGCATTATTCATGGGTTCTATTTAACTTCCCACAAAGGAATGCACTGTCCAGAGTTAAATAATTAAATTTCCTGCTTATTTACATAAAACTTCCCCAAAGTATCTTAACTAATAAATCTTTAGAGCTACCTGCAAATTTGAAAAATATTCCACCTTATCTTAACGAAACAGAGGCATTTTCAAAGACAGATGGTGTAGCACATGAACAGCTAACACCAAGAACAGAACTGAATCCTGATCCCCAAGTCCTCTGTGGCTTGGGAGGTCAGAACCTTGTGCAGACTGTCCAGAAGGAATAACATACCTTGCACAATTACTCTCTTTAACTATGGGTAGAAGCTCTTATTTAGGACCTTCTCTGATGATATACATGTGATGTACGAAAACAGGAGTATTGATGAACGTGATCTGGCTTCTGCTGCTGGTGGATAACTGCAAATGTTTCAGACTGTGTCAATGCCACGTGCCTTAAGCTTTAAAAGCCCCAAACCCTTTCTTTAGTAGCATTATTCCAAAGCTGGATGTTGGGATCTTTATTTCTTTTTAGTTATTGATTTAAGGCTGCTGTTGCTGGAGGCATCTCCCTCACCCCCTCAAGACAAGGCGGGAACATTTACAACTTCTCCTGTCTCCCCACCCTTTCTTCTTTCAGCCTGACATCCTCTCAAATGCTACCTGACTGCAGAAATCACCCTGTGAATGGTAAGTAATTTCCTTATTGACAGCCTCCCATTTACTCTGACAGCTACCAGCACTCCCTGACACTTGAATAAGCATTTAAGACATTAGCATCTGGCACAGGTTTAAGGTTTTGAATAATAATGTTCTGTGGACTCACTACACTCACACAGGCAGCCAAAAAAAAAAACCCCACCTCTCATGCACTAAACTTTGCCATCTTTGGGGCTGGGAAAGGCTGATGGAAGGGGGTGACTGCAGCGACAGATTACCTATGTGGATGAACTGCCAGCTTTTGCTTTTGCACACAACAAGGCCCCATCTCTGGCCAGTGAAGCTTTGAACAGCTTTCCCTGCATCACAGTACAATTGGGATCTGGGCTACAAGAAACAGACTCACTGGTTTGGGAAAAGAACAGAAAAGAGCAAACAGAAACAAAGGGAATCTTCAGAAAACAAAACAAAACAAAGCAAACCCCAAAACCAAACCAACAAACAAAAGCCCCCAATTAAAACAAACAAACGACCTCCTCCCGAAGCCAAAATCAATCCTTCCCCTGAATTTTGTAACATTCGTAAACCCTCCCTGAACTGGAACTGGAGAGCTTTGGAGTGGAGAGTCTTGTACTGCAAGTATCACGAGGACAAAATAGTTTCCATTTTAATGGATTATCAAAATGAAAAAATGATCCTATTATGTTTGCTTAAAGTTTATACTAGCACTTGGTGTACTTCTCTTGCACGTGGACCTAGCATGTAGCCAGTCTGGGACTCTGGTATAATGGATGATCTATTAGCTTGAAAGACATTCCCTTCTGTCACTTCCAACCATATCAACCACGTCACACGATGTCATGGAGGAAATTCATCCTTCTAACTTGCAGCAGTGATGGCTCTTAAACAAACCTCAAAGCACTGGTTATAGTAAGAAGCTTCTGTACCAGATGACTTGCAGGAAACCTGCTATGCCTCCCAGATGTTTAATAAACTTGACAGTGCCCTCTCAAAATCTTTGGCTACAGTTCAGTCATCTCTACCCACAAAGAGTGCATAAAGGATTCAAAGGCTTCACAAACCACCACTTTTGTTTTGAATTATGGATAAAGTGTGCACACACGTTTCTCTTTGCTTGCTACTTTGTGAAGGGAGCTTGTGTATTTTCCACCATTATTTGTTGCAAGATAGGCTTATAGTTCAACAGATGAGACAAGGAAAATGAAGAGATGTCCTGAAAAACTAAGAAAATAATGCCTTTATTGTTAGTTCAGTTGCAGGTTGTCGCGGAAGGAGCGATGCACTTCACTCGTAGAGAGAAGCAGCAATACATTTATTGATATAAAACAGGGATTTAACAAAGTTTGATGGTAAATGCGACAGTGTTTTAACAAGATTCAAGATGGCAAGGCACACGGTTATTTACTGCATAGAGGGCAGGGTCAGGCAGTACTGTCAGGGTTTCAGAAAAGAGCCCCCCTTGCTTTCTAAACTTCTCAGAGAGGAGTCTAGGTGCGGCTGGATCAATCCTCATCCCAGACTTGGTCAACAGTTTATGTCTAGAGGATTATTTGTGTGCAATCAATCCTTTATATCACTTAGCTAAGTTTTCAAAGTTTAGCATGCTATTAGTCACTTACCGAGGATCTGTTGCGGCAAGGAATCTCTCAGTCTCGAGGAGTAGTAACCTTGAGTGGCATCCCTATTCAAGGGGAGCTCTTGGCATGCAGCCCACTGCCATTCAGGAGAGCTCAAGGGCTCTTGGGCTGTTCAGTATTTATAGAGGTAAAATGATTGACCTATAGTCATATTTGCATATTGACCACAGAACCAACATTGCTCAAGTTAGCCCTTGGCTATTGTGTTGTTATCGGTCTCCCCGGAACCACATTGAGCCCCGGATGCTACCATCACAACTACATGCGCCTATTATGACCACCATGGGTGGTTATCACTTGGGCAGGGTTACAGGAGATAAAGAGCAGGTGGCGCCTGGAAGCACACCATCACACAGGTCAGTGAAGAAAAAGGAAGACTTATGATGAATGAAAGCAGTTTGACAGCCTACATGAAAGGAATTTGGTGGATGACCTCTGTCAAGTTCCAAGGAATGGTTCCACGTTTCCAAAGCTGTCACTGCAGCATCCAGCAGCTGCATGGGTGTCATGGTTTAACTCCAGCCAGCAACTAGGACCATGCTGCCGCTTGCTCACTCCCCTGAGTTAGTATGGGGGAGAGAATCGGAAGAGTAGAAGTAAGAAAAAACTCAAGGGTTGAGATAAAGACAGTTTAATAGGCAGAACAAAAGCTGCGCACACAAGCAAAGCAAAACAAGGAATTCATTCACTGTTTCCCATCGGCAGGCAGGTATTCAGCCACTTCCAGGAAAGCAGGGCTACGTCACACATAACAGTTACCTGGGGAGACAAATGCCATCACTCCGAATGTCACCCCCTTCCTTCTTCTCCCAGCTTTATATACTGAGCATGATGTCATATGGCATGGAATATTCCCTTTGATCAGTTGGAGTCGGCTGTCCTGGCTGTGTCTCCTCCCAACTTTTTGTGCACTCCTGGCCTACTCACTGGCGTGGTGGTGTCAGGAGCAGAAAAGGCCTTGACTGCTTAGCAAAACCCAAAAACATTAGTGCACTACCAACACTATTCTCATCCCAAATCCAAAACGTAGCACTACACCAGCTGCTAGCAAGAATGTCAACCCCATCACAGCCAAAACCATGTCAATGGGGAACGGCTTTCCTATTCTGCAAGAATTTGTAAGATGTCGAAAATCCCTCCCAAACCAGAACACAAATTTGCAATCACCCAAACAAATGCATGTTCATGAACCAACAATCCCAAACATACTTCAGACTGGAAATTTTACTTATATAGCTTTTAGAAGCTTAAATTTCAAATTCAAAATTTTGTACTATTTAAAACCTTATTTAATAAATTAACCAACAAAGGTTGGCTTGAAAAAAAGACCCCAATTTTTAACACTCAGAAATAACTTAATAGAAAATCTTGAATCTTTTCAATTCTTCCCCCCAGAAGAAGGTTATGATTGTGTTTGCAAAAACTACCCTTTTGCCTAACAGTTTTCAGTTTTGCAAATTTGTCTGTTCAAGAAGCGAAAAAAGTGTCACTGGAAAATTTGCTACTCTCTCCACTTAATTGAAAGGTTGCCTTCTGTGTCCGCAGCTGTTTGCTTCCAGCTTTGAGTGGAGAGGGGCTTTGCAGAATAAAACCTTCCTGGAGCCCTCCCCCTGCACACACACATAACAGACCAGCTACTACACCCGAAGCAAGAAAAATAGTTGGCACTCAGCTTTCAACCCTTTTTTTAGCATATTGTATGTCTCCCAGAAAGCTTGGGAAAACAGTTCCTGAGCTCAGACTGCAGGACGTACACCACCAGGAAGGACATACAAGGCAGAAAACAAAACTAAGCAAAACAAAACCTTTTCCAGCTACAGGTAGAAGCCCTAGTTATGTATCTATTTGGATCGGCATCTCTCCCTGCACAAATCTGCTAAGACTTTTCTTTCCTGAAGAAAAATGGTGGGGTAGAGGATATAAACTGTTCCTATTGCTGTTTTTTCTGCTGTTATTCCCTGTAACAGCAAAGACTTGCCATTGAGTCAATGCTTTTGATGGGCAGAAAATGAACACACAAAAGCCTTGAAGGAAACAATGCAGGCTTAGTAGCTTATACTGACACCATTTGACTCTTCAGTGTTTCATTCTAATAAGCAAGCAACAGTCATTTGAAAACTGTTTAAATGTTACTTCATGCAACAGAAATGGCTTCAAAACAGCCATTCTTGAAACAGAACAAATAGTGAGCACTTCAATCCTTGTCCAAATATGGTTTAGCAGGCATACTTTTACACCCATGATAGGCAGCAACTCTTGTCTGTTGTGTTAGTTCACTAGCTTTCAATGGCAGTTCGCTTTTTCCTCCTCTTACAGCATAATAGAAAGGAAAGGCAATCTGCCAGAAGCCCAGATTCAGATTCTGCTAACTGTTATGCACACGCTCAACATTAATAAGAGTTGACCAGACAGCGTCTCATTAAACATTTACACAGTGCTTCAGATGGAGAACTTTAGTACAGGGATGTAGAACACAGGCTGAAAGGAAGGACTTTTACACTAAGGAGTGCAATCTCTCCCTCAGATTTACAATCGTGTTTAAATATTATTGCTTTATTGTCATCTACTTAGCAGATCTGTACTATTTTATCAGAGTATAACCTCAGCCGAGTAAGATGTTTCTCATCACCTCTGACTTTAATGCTAGAATGAACAACACTGCACCACAGGCAATTAGGAGAAATTAATCAGAAGACTAATTTTTAAAAATAGAGAGTCTTTGAACTGAATTTTGTTTTTTTTTTTAATTAATTCCTGCCTCTTTCTTGTACCTAGACAATGATACAGATACAGTGTCAGAATTCAGAAACACAAAAATAGTTAAATGCCGAAGTAATGAATGAAAGGATCTGAAAGCAAGTCTCTGGAAATCAGCAGTGCCACAATTTCCAGTCTTCTGGGTTACTGGGGTAACACTGTTCTCACCTTTCATATAGCAACAAAAGCCAGAATTGTTCTGCAATTTCTCAGCAACTCAGTTCAATTTGCATGCTCCAAAGATTTTATCAGAAATGACACAGCATGAAAATATTTTCTCCCTTGCATTGAAAGCAAGTAAAAAGCAAAAAATCTAATGTTTCCTTCATTTGGTTTTACCTAAGTTTCATGGCTACAGGAAGGAGCGCATGTATATGATCCAAACATATTTTTACGGAATTGTTTGGGAGAAAGAAGAGGCAGAGGGGGAGGTTCTAGGTGCTATCCATGACACTCTTATATATCTCACAACCTATGTAGTAAGCCTTGGTTTAGCCACAGGAAAGCGCAGCTGGCAAAACACATCTACTCTGGCTTGGTTTGCGTCATGTGGGAAAAATATTTTGTGATATTTTAAAAGTTATTTCTATTTCATATTTCAAAGTAAATGAAATATTTTCACAAAATAATTTCCATTTGCTTCCAGCTACAGAATTTCAATACAACATTGATTTGTACCCATTAGTCAAATAGTCAATTACATATCAGCATAGCTCTCTGTTTCTGAAGAACGAGCATGAATTACTGTATTGATTAAGAGCCTGGCCTATACCTTCCTTTCCCAGCATAGGGGAGAATTTCTCTAAATTCAGATTAAGAAATAAGAAACTAAGAAATATGTACAGATTGCTGAGGATAATCTATGTAAGAGAGTACTTCCTCCTGTGAAATTAATAACCACCCTTTGAGGATAGGATTAATTTAACAGTAGGCTCAGACAAAATTCATAATACCAAATGAGCAGATGGCATTCTGCATAGTCATGCAGAAGTTTCTGCCTCCCTTGGCAAACACAAATGTTTGACATGATCAAAGCCAAAAGGGTTTTTCCTTTTGCTGAACAGTCAACAGTGGCTCCCATTTCTAGTGTCTTCTTCCCTTTTCTTCCTCTGTCTGCATATAGGCAGGGACATACGGACCTTGTTTCATGTTACTCACTCATACAGATTAGAGGTTATCCCTAAAAGTATTCTAACTAAGGCAGCACAAAGCTCTAAGACGGTTCCCGCTTCTTAAGAAATGCCCTCAATATTATGCTTTGAGAAAGGGAAGGAGGGAGGGCATTTGGATAAAGAGTGGACTGGCCACAAAAGCAGCAATAAAACTCCAGGCTGCAGAAGATAATTAAGGGGGGCTGCAGTTCCTAAGAGAAAATCAGAGGTCATTATGTACAGTTTTGACTACACCATTTTATTGCAGTTTAAGCGCTGTACAGCTGTGCTGTAATCAAACAGGGAGAATGCCACCAAGAACAGTGTGAAATCCACATGCATTAAAGTCTGCTAAAAGTCTCTGGGTCGCCCACATAGAAAAACCACAAGCCTGCACTGACCAGCTTCAAAAGCAAAGGCAGGTATGTGATTACATACTGTTTTCCTAGAGTATATGACAGATTAGTGGACTCCAGTTTTATAAATGTCACAGGCCTTGTCCACCCCGCAGATGATATAAATCAGAACTGCAGAAAAACACAACTGAATGGTGCTTGTCTGTCAGGAAACATGGACAAAGGAAAGATGTTTCATGAAACCTTGGAGATAATGTTGCTGATGCGTATTGATAGCTCTGATGAAATAGAGAGCAAGGAGCAAAGTTCTTTTCCTGGTTCTGTCACCAATGCTTTCTGTAGCTCTGTGTGCATCATTTACCTTCTATGCCCTCATTTCCCTTTTTCCGTTTCCTACAGGATAAGCCCTTCAGTGCAAAACCAGCTTTTTTCTATGTAGCTGTCACACAATCCACAGCTCCAAAGTAAGGGCATCATCATGCACACGGAGATTGTTGTGCTTTCAAAAAATACAGACAGAAATGAAAAACACTTCCTGAACCAGTTAGGAGAATGTTTATGAGCATCCTTTATAACTGCAATCATCAGACTTCACAGCACCAAGACAAGCTGCAGAGTAGGACAGTGTCTTGAAATAAAAACGCTAGAAAAGCAGGGTGGTGGGGTGATCATTCACTGATGATATAACCAATAGTTTTAATTATTTAACTTGATTAGAGAAGGAACTTACTCTGGATTCTGGTAACCACAGAATTCGTATTTCAATAAACCTCATGGAGAAAAATACAGAATGACTATAATAAAATTAACCTACTGGCTTGAGCCCTATGGGATTTCTTTCCAGAAGTGTTTTACCAACAGACATCCCCTGCACTCTACAGAATAAATTCTGCTTTCATTTACCTGCACACAACCTCTGCTACAACACTTACAGCTTTCTCATCATGAGTCTTGAAGGCATGCAGGCAATGCACATAAAGGGGAACAGAATTTGTCCTTCTGTATTGCTGAATGACATAATATGGGCCCATCTGGACTGAGATATCAGTCACTGAAATGTGAACTCTTGGTGACACTCATTTTTAGAGGCCATTTCAAAGAAGCCACAGGTGTGAAGAGTTCCGGTAGCTTAAAAGGTACAACCAGTAGTAAGATGTAAAGAAATTCAGCTGATGTTAAAACTGGTATTATAATTGAGTCCTGGGGATGAAAGAATATTCCCTCCTCCTCTTCCTTCCATAATTCTTCTATGTACTACCATCACCCTGAGTGGAAGATAAACTGCAAACTCTAAAACGTTGACAAGTAGAAGAGCATTTTGTTGTAGGAGCCCATGAGTTTAAATGGCAGCCAGTGCTGCAACAAATGACATAAAAATTACTTCAGAGAGCCAATATGTGGACTTAAAGGCATTATTTAATGTGGCTGCCAGAAAGCCCTTCATAAAAATTCATGACTCCAGCAGCTGGTCCTAGTTGCCGTGAGACTTCTTGTGTTCTCCTATGGAAGTTAGAAAAACCCAAACCATACTCCATGTCTCATCAAAAGAGCTGTGCCTGATTTTAACTAAATTGAACAAGGAAAGGCTCCCATCACCATCCATTATAGAGATGGCTTTTCCATCACCTACAGCTCAGGAGCATCATTCCAATCTTCTCTACTCTCCTTAGGATCAGGAAGCAATAGGCTTTAAACACTATGATCAGACCCAGCAGAAGCAACCCAGAAAGCTTTAGAGTTTTGCTTCATTCATCCAAAGGAACAAAATCCTTAAAGTGGTACTGCTACTACTGTTATGTCTTAAAAATTGTTCAAAATCTTTACTCAACAGTAAGCACAAATCTTTACTGGGGAATATAAAAATCATGTCATATGGTGGTACACAAATAGTTCCTTTCTGGTCAAGGCCTTACAAACATTTCTTTTTATACCCCTCAGAAGTTGTCACATTGATCTGCTTTGAAGGGGGATAAAAATACCCACGTGAAGCAGAGGGACATCATTTCCCAAATTGCCTTACTCAAACAATGATAAATAGATGAAAAAGTTTAATTAAAATTTAATTCAGTACATTAACCAGCCCACTACTCCAAACACTCTTTAGAGATTACAACTTGCTATTAAAATAGTCAGAAACTAATAAACCATAGGGGGAATGAAGCTCATGGCTCCCACACCCTTCTGCAGGGATGGCTGGCCGGGTCCTGGCAGCAGCAGTCACTGAGGGTGGCCAGTTGCTTCCTCAGGAACACACTACTCAATAGATCATTGCTTAGTTAAGACACTTGCTTAGCTGGAGCTCTCAAAACTAGGTATCTGTATCAGGAAAACACCTACTTGTGAATCATTTAAGCATTTTTAAGCTCTGGTCTTCTAATGTTGAGGCTGACTTGCTAATGACAAGGTCATCTTCCTTTCCACAGACCACAAACTGCTGAAAACGATAGCCGAGCTCAAGACAAGGACCATAAGTGTCTACAACACCACCTGATAACGGGTAACTTATTACTCACAGAAAGCAGGCAAAACTCCTGGGAGTCTTCCTTCTGCCTCATGCGCATTTTCAAATCTGGCTTGTGTACAGTATGTGAGTTTATCACACTGCCTTGGATAGCACGGTAACACTTCCCTGTCCCTCCTTCCCTCACCACCATGTGTTATTAAGGCATATTTGTGGAATAGCTTTCCTGGCATTTCATTGTTTTATTGGAAAGTGCAACTGAAGCAGAAAGAAAAATAATGCAACACAATAGGAGGGTTCTTCATTTTCAATGCAGTAGCTGGCAGACCAAAAATGTTGCTTAGATCAGTAGGGGTTTCCTAGCTGAGAACTGGCTTCTGCCTGGAAGCTGTGTTGCTGGAATACAGAAGGTCTGGAGGACCAGAATTGGGAGTGCAGAATTTTGCACTCCCAATCCACCTTTTTCTCCGTGGTTCTCGTGTACATTTTTAGTAGGAGAGATTCGTAACCTATGGAGAACAATTTACTCCTGTTTATGCCAGCATCAAAATTCAAGAAGACAGACGCTTTCAGAGTAGGCTTGCTATACTTATGAGATTGGTTTCTCCCCTCTAGTTTGTGGCATTGCTGTAACAATGACTATTACTTTTAATACTGAGATACTGAACAATGAATGTGCAAATTTCCCATCTCTCTAAGTGCTTTCAAAAGATGAAATGTGCTAATTTAAAAAACTTACCATGCTGGGATTTAGAAAACAACACGGGAAGAGAAAACACCCTTTTAATTGACATCTTATCATTTGTTAAGTCTAGAATAGCTATACTGATGAGAGATTCAGCGTAATATTAATGATTATTATTTTACTGATGTCAGTGTTTCTGAGTTTTAGGGCTTCAGTGGTCATTCAGCTACTATTTCAGAAACAAGAAAAATTTTGTTATTCTGCAGAAAATATACAGAACTACATGTGATGGTCTTCCTATGGAGTTATTTTCACTGAAACATGATAGCTTATTAAAAAAAAATTTAAATAATCTGCTGGCTGCGATTTTTCAAAGCTTTCTTCAAATTGACTGTACTTACAAACATTTTCATTTGCAGTAGTTTTTTTGTGAAAATGGTAATAAGGACAATGAAATTTCGAGTTACATAGATGTTTGCGTTTAAAAATCACGCAGCACATGAAAAAATACTATTCAAATTGTTCAAGAATAATAGATGCAACTTCAAAACCTGCAGTCTTTTCCTATGTGGTACTTTTCAGCAGCTCCAAGTGGAGCTAACCGTTTTCCTGTGGCATATGCAACTAGCCAAAGAGAGGTGCAGGGACTTGTAAAATGCAGTATTCTTTGGGATATATTTTTCATTAATATACACTGGCAACATAAAATTTGGCTGCTACTCCACCACGAATCAGCAAAGTGAATTAGGTAACATTTTTCTGAGAAAGCTCTGCAGTCATTACTGCCTTTACAAAACAGGCAGACAAACCATTCCTTAAGCACAAGAAATTGGGGATGAGCGTTCTCATGCTATCACAAAAAGCTACATCACCTTATAAAACCATAGGGTACACTGCAACAGAACGCTGAGTCCTTCACATACAACTGTCTCTGATGTGCAAGAAGGGAACTCTGGAACTCCTGACTAAAATTGTACCACAGAACAGAACTAGTGATTTCTCTGCTTCTAATAGCTGTCCAGCCATCCCCTGAGACCATGTGTTGCCCTGCAGAAGTAACGAGAGAGAAAAAGCAAGTAAAAGCAACAATAGGAAGGCGCTGAATCCTGACTAGAAGTGAGGTGTTTACTGTAGTCTGCAGAACACACCGGGGAAGGTTTCTGTCTAAGGAATTATATGAAGGCTTCAGAGCAGTTAGAGGGAGCTCCTAGAGAGACAGAGCTGAATTCCTGCTTCTAAGGGATGAGGATCTGTGTGAAAGACATGCTAGGTCTCCCGAATACTACAGCTCAATCTGCCCACATTTAAGCAGATTTCTTTCTCTTAGTCTTTGTTGTGACACATGGATCCAATCAGTGTCCCGATCCCTTCTGGATATCACATACTTGCTTTGCTCAAGTTTCACCATCTCACCACACACTTCCTTTGAAAGCCTGCCTCCCTCTCCATCGCTCACTTCCTTCAGTTTAATAGTTCCCAAACTCTGTCCATGTTCTGGGCACAAAGGGAACGGTTTATTCCTGCAACTCAGATCCAGACTGAACAGCACACTCTCTTTGCCACACTCTCCATGCCCAGAGCTGTGAGCTCAGTCTCAACACCTTACAGTCCTGCTTGGGGGTGGACATGGCAAGCTGCTTTGTTAGTGACAGTGTGGATATGTCAGCACCAAGGTGAACTGTGCTTTCCCCAGAGGTACTGGCTCAGTTTCTCTCCAGTCTTGCCTTCCAATAACCCCGGTAAGTCCCATGCCAGCTGCCTTCACCACAAGTAACTGCCACTGCTATTCATGGCAGAAAGAGGAACTGATGAACTAGCACACTAGTTACAAAATATACTTACTCGGTAGCAAGCAATGGAAAATTTTGCTAGACAGCACAAAGGCAACTTTTAAAAAGTTACTGGGCAAAGGGCCACCCTCCCCTTCCCCCAGCCCAACAACCTCATTGCCCCCTGCGGCTTAAAACTACATCTGCCAACATGTGGGCTGGATGCAGATTGTCACGTGTAGGCTTAAGGTGCTTTAGCAAGTTCTCCAGCTAGGAACAAGTGGTTCTTTCTAATACCCCTTCAAGTAACATATGGGCTTCAAAGAAAATTCAGCGGGGCTTGCAGATCTCACTCTTGTAGCTATGTCTAGTCAGATGCTATAGGGGAACCCATCTGTTCCAATTTCCCTTTGTTTCATACTGCAACTATCCTTGTGACAGTAACTACTGCAGTGTAGACCAGAGCTCCTAGTTTGAAATTGATGGAAATAGTCCATCTATCCCTTGGACTCTTGATGTGTAATAAGGCTTCCAGAAATTCTCCCTGGGACACTGCCCTCAGGGACAAGGGAGCAGAACAGAGCTGGCAGATCTTTAAGGACCTTTTCCATAAAGCACAAGAGCTCTCGATCCCTAGGTGTAAGAAATCAGGAAAGGAGGGCAAGAGACCAGTATGGCTGAGTTGAGACCTGCTGGTCAAACTAAAGGGCAAGAAGGAAATGCACCGGCAGTGGAGGCAGGGACAGGTATCCTGGGAGGAGTATAGGGACACTGGCCAGTTGAGTCAGGAAGGCCAAGGGGCAGCTGGAGCTGAACTTAGCAAGGGACACAACGAATAGTAATAAAGGCTTCTACAGCTATGTCAGCCAGAAAAGAAAGGTCAAAGTCCCCCCAATGAGCAAGAATGGCAAACTAGTAACAATGGATGAGAAGGCTAAGGTACTCAACAACTTTTTTGCCTCAGTCTTGGCAACCTCTCTCCCCACACCTCTTGAGTGGATGGACTACAAGACAGAGACTGGGGGAGAAAAGACCCTCCCAGTATACCAGAAGATCAAGTTTACGACCATCTGAGGAACGTGTTCTCCTTTCCTTCCAATCAGGCCTGGTGTTCAGATTTTGTTTTAGGTCTTCTGTGTCTTGTAAGTCACCTTACTTCAGAACCACTGGACCTGATGCTGACAGCAGGGAAATCTCAGAGCTGAACATTTTAGAATCAAGCCACTGGAAATGTTTTGTCAGTTGTTCACATTTCTTACACTTTTAAATACAAACAGAAGTCACTCAGCTGGTTTAATATGATAGCCTTCACCTTTCAGAGCACCACCTTATTTATAACTCTTCTCATGACTATTGGAATATCCGTTACTAATTTTCTTTAATGAGATGTTATTATCTTCTCCAAGCACAGAATATGAAGGAGAGTATTCTGAAGATATCGGTGTTTCCTCATTAATTTGCCCCCAAGCCTCTAAAGACACTGTTGCTAGCTTTTATGGAATGGGGGAGGGGGGGAGGGAGGGCATGGTATGTCCTTTTGTGTTTCAAAGAGAAGCTAAATGTTTACCAGAAAGTTCAAGTATGTTTTGAATTTGAGAACATCTAAAACTGTATTGCAACAAATAAAGAAACACTATCAACCAATCTTCAGACTGCTCAGAGGAATGTCCTTGCAGTATACACCCCCCTGCATGTGTGAGGAAGTGTACCAAGTAAGACAGCCTGCAGAGTTCTCCACGTGTTATTCCACAATAATGCTTGTGGAATAAAGGTAAGGAGATTTACATTAGCCCCCATGCTCAGGAGATTTTGGAGACCAGAACTTAGAAATAACAGTCAAACCTAGCTGTATGCAGCCTTTGCAGAAAAACAGGTTTGGCAACTCTGTGGAGTATCAAAAGCTAAACTGAGCACACAAATACTAACCATGAGTTGTTCTTGCTGTTCAAATCCCAAATCTGAGAGGCCCTCCTTTTTTTATTTGCACTTGTTTCAAACAGCCCAGGATCAAGTTACTGAAGGGAATCCTATTGGATAGGTATGCTCTGAATATATCTTCAGAGCCTGGAAAACAGATACATTTCATACAAGAAGAATAATACACACTTTGCTATGAGGCATCTTGCAAATAAAATGGAGTTTCTCAGGGACAATGGGCCTTTTTACAAAGGAAGCATGGAGTGCTGAAGAGCTGAAGTAATGCCTATACCAAAGTCTTCCAGTATAGGCTTGTGAGAGGGAACAAAGACTTGATACTCTGGGTATCATTTCTAAGTTATCTGAACTTAGTTATTCTTGAAACATTGCAACCTCAGTTAGGTGGAATGCAACCCATCACTGACCTGCAATCTGCATGAGATCACAATGTGGGTGCAGAGCAGCTATGGGGGGAAAGCTGAGTTTTTCCTAGTGCAAGTTCTTGTCCCTTTTTGTCAAGTTAACTGATGACTGTGAGAGCAATGTACTGCAGTTTAACCCATTCCTCTGTGAGCTGCAGGGTGGGATAGAGCAGCATTCAGCATCCAACGCTGCAAACTGACAATGTACCCAGGCATTTCCGTACCAGTGCAGACAGCACAGGATTGTTCATGCTGTAGTAACTCTGAGAATTACTGTGGCAGGGAATTTGATATACCTATATTCATGGACAATTTTCATTGACCCAGTGGGAGTCTCTTCCATTAGCACCAAATTATTGATCAGGCCTCTCTAAAGCTGGGATGAATTGTGTCACAGACAAAAATGCAATAATAATCAGACTATGCAGCCACATGTCAAAGGATAATATTGGCAGTAACCAGGAGAAAACAAAACCTTATTACAAAGGCAGTCATTTTGCCCATTTTCCTTCTCAAATGAAATTCCCAAAACACAATTTAAACAGAGGAAATTTCTTCTTCTTCAAAAAACTATTTGGTTTTTGAAAGCTGGTATTTTGGACAAACTGACAGCGAAAGAAAAGCTTTCTCTGAATACTCGTATCTATTAGGAAAAAATCATTTTATTATTCTAGCCAAATGATACAAATTGCAATACTAAGGCTAGGAGGGGAGATGGGTCAATGTAATACGTATCTTGCAGTGGAATTTTCTAAGGAAGACTCCCATAATGGAAGGGAGATTATACAGCAGCATAGGTTTGCTAACAAACTCTAAGTAGTTTTTTCACATCCATTTTTTTTCCACAAAGAAAACTTGGCAAAATACTTAACAGATAGGTTTTGAGCGTGTATTCACATCACCATGAAGAACTCAGTCAGGGCACAAAGACCTGCCCTGACAAAAACTTGGCATGCAGAACCCTGTAACTAGTGGTGCAGACAGAAGCAGGAAGGACTTTATCTGGTATTTCAGGACGAGCCCACTCTGAAGTTCTTAAGGCTGAAGAATGGAAAGCTATTCCTTTTACTTGTCAACTACATGTATTTAATCCAGCACTCAGAACCCTGCATGACCAATACAACAGCCACCAAATATACCTGCACTTAATACGTCTAACTAAAGTGCAACTTGGTTTTGCAGCACCAATGATGGTTTCAAGACTGTGCTCCCTGCGCTGTTGAGTAGAAAAACAGCTGCTAAACTGCACAGCACATTGAGAGCAGACCGTTGCAGATTGTGTTTGCTTCCTTCTTTGTTGTCCCAGCCAGACTAAACTTCTCATTGAAAATAATTTAAGTGGCTGAGGGACAAAATGTTTTTTCTTCCTGGATTTAGCATGGGTGTTTTGGGTTAGGTGACTTACTAACGGACAACATTGACTATTTTGACACTCACAACCACCACCACACACCCTCTAATTATTTCTGTTACAGCAACAAATGTAAGATTTTTTTTTTAAAGCCAGTGTGCTTTTAAAGACATAAAGAAAAGAGGCATTACTTCATCTTCACAGCAACATACCTCCTTTCCCCAATCTACCGAATGAAAATAAAGGAGGTTCCTGAATCATCACAGAGCTGAAATGCCAACCTCTATGATCCACTTTCCCTGAAGTTCTTCCTCAGGTAGGTAAGGCAGAGGAAGTAATATTTCTGTGTTATGTACTGAAAATATGACTTACAATATACAAAGGGAAATGATAAACCATTAAAATGACTTACCCCTAAACAGACAAAAATCCTTTTCACTGAAGAAATCCGACTTGGTGCCATTCCATTTCTCCAGGTCAGTGTCAGGCCCTGACATCCAGCCCTCCTCCATCTCTTTCCTTCTGCCTTTATTAACACACAGAGACAGGTTCTTTCCTGAGCTGTAACTCAGGCATGAGAAAAGCTTCTGAAATCCTTCAAGACTAATGTATTTCCCTTCTTCAAACTTGCCTCAAAACTCTCCTTTGCAGTGAGGCGTAAAGGAAGTTCAGAAGTGCTCAGGCCACTGATGTGCAGACACTCCTTTATCTGGTACTGACTGGTATTGCTTGCACTAACTCCTGATAGTTCCTTTTCTAGGGATATCTGTTTATTCTCCATTGATTCAGATTATAAGTTCCCTAGGGCAAGAACTATGTTCTTGTTATATGTTTATACTGTGCTGAGCACTATTGTGTCACGAACCATGATGCAAAGAAATGCAGAAAACAAGGTTCTGATTAACAACAGTAATAACAGCTCTACTTGTAGAAATGTGAAACACAAGAAATTCCAGAAGTAACAAGGGTTTTTTCAGGCTGGCAATATTGAGCACCATCCATATTCACAACAGAGCAGAAACATTCATTCTTACAGGACAGCTGTCAAGAAAAGTAGTGTCATTTTGGGTCCAAACTAGGTGAAAAGGCATTTGACATTGTCCCGCATGACAGCCTGGTATCTAAATTGGAGAGACATGGATTTGATGGATGGACCACTTGGTGGATAGGGAACTGGCTGGATGGCCACACTCAAAGAGTTGCGGTCAACGGGTCGATGTCCAAGTGGCAAGCAGTGACGAGTGGTGTTCCTCAGGGGTCGGTACTGAGACCGTTATTATTTAACATCTTTGTTGGCGACATGGACTGCAGGATTGAGCACAGCCTCAGCAATTCTGCCGACGACACCAAGCTGTGTGGGGTGGTCAACACACTGGAGGGAAGGGATGCCATCCAGAGGGACCTGAACAGGCTTGAGAGGTGGGCCCATGCCAACCTCATAAAGTTCAACAAGGCCAAGTGCAAGGTCCTGCACATGGATTGGGGCAATCCCCAGCATAAATACAGGCTGGGCAGAGAATGGATCGAGCGCAGCCCTGAGGAGGAGGACTCAACGTGAGAAGTTCAACGTGAGCCGGCAATTCGCATAACTTTGTGGAAGTCAGTGGAAAGGCTCTGATTACTACCCCATGCATAAGAATTACCGAAATGCAAACTATTCAGCAAGATTATTTATAAATCAAAACATGACTGCATGTACCCCTGCCCTGCATCTTAACTTCCCAGCCAATGTCCCTGCCATCTTCCCCTGGCCACACAAACATGCTTGGCCCTCAGAATCTCCTATCAAAGAACTAATAACCCTACATTCTACAAAACATTTTTGGGAGGGAAGTATTTCAGCTGATTTCCTAATTATTTCTGCAAGCAAGTAAGACTGTATTCTGAGGAAGCTGAAGTTGAGTTGAAGTTTGGAGGAAGAGGAACTGAAAAGAAAAGCAGATTCCGAGAAATGCAAAAGCATCAACAGGCTGAAACTTAAGACAAACTGCCTGTGAAACAATGTCAACTGCCTTAGAGAAAGAGAGCTAAAACCAGCCAAAATGTTCCTCAGTACAAGAAAGCTAGAACTAAGCTATACCTTTAACCACTCATAAAGAATAAGGAAAATTCCCAAGAAGCAGAAGCTGGAGCCTGATAAAAAAAGAAAAATCCTATTTATTTTCCTTACTAATCCATTTTTTTTAAAATATATCTAGTCACCTTTGTGTTTTGGGGGCATTCTAGCTAATAGTTTGGAGAATTTGAATGCCTTTGCCGCTTCAGAAAAATAAAACAAAAATATAAACTAAGATTCTCATGCAAGTTTAAGATTCCAGGAGCTAAGATTTCAAGCAAAATACGAGTTACCAGGAAATTCAAATTGAAGTCAACAGAGCCTGCATTGCCTCAACATCGAGGCAAAGAATTGAGGCCAGGAGCTGTGTATCTTGTCTTTTTAGGTGGAATCCCAGAGGACTAGAATCTGGTTTTCTCTCGTCTCCTCAATTCTTTGACAAACTCTTGCCTTCAGCTGGACTAAATGAAAAGGTATAGGCTGCTTTGCTAACCCTCCCATGTCACAGCTTGCTAGCCCTACAAATTACCTTCTACAGATACAGGTACAAGGGAAGAACTGAGGTCTGCAGAGCTCTTCTCTGAAAACAACTCACTCTGACACAGTCTGAAGTCACCCTGTCCTCATTCCTGCAGCAGCAGCTCTTCTCCATTCTGCCAGGCTGCTTGCTTGTTAGGAGACTGCACCCTTGATATCTTTCCCAACCATCTTTTCAGCAGACACAGAAGGCAGACAGTCCCTCTGTACCCCTGCCCATCACTACTGTTCTGGTGTTGGAACGAACATGTAGTGAAAAGTTAGTGCTGTTAAGACGACCAGAAAAGGCTCTTATAAAGACTTTTTCCTGACCTCAAGTGTGTGAGGCTTACAAAGACTAATCCACTGCTGCTACCTGACAGGGGTTCCTACCTAATAACACCACCAGAATTCGGGCAGGAGAGTGTCAGCTAGGCAGGAGTTAACACAAAATCACACTACCCCTTAAACTCTGTGGCCTTAGTCTGAAACAGTCCAGGCCCTATTAACATGCCCATTTTCAGTAAGCATGTGCGGGTGTTGGGGTATTGAAGTTTTTCTGCTTTTGTCCAGAAACAAACAACATATAAACACATTCTTCTTACTAGAGTGGGAAAAAATGCATGTCTCTGCTCCATATCCTTCTCTGGTTATTTTCAATAAAAATTATCCTTCTTCTTGGCAGGCACACTATTTTTATGTTTTGAAGTCTGTCTGTATTTCAAAGGGAAGGATTTTCTTTGACAACATACAACAGAAGCAAACAGACTGACAGAAAAAACACATGGGTCACTAGGACCAATACTGACATAAGCCTTCAAATGAACTTTGTCTTAGGGTTGTTTTAGCTTTTATACAGGAAATTTAGTTCTATTTTTCAAAAAGTGTCTTCAGGCAACTACACAAATTCCATTCCTTTAGTGCAATTGTACTAATTTTAATCACATACAGCTTGTAATCACTGAAATACCTTCCGACTAAAACTATTAAACCATTTCACAGTGATGCATGCAAAACAGCATCCTGTGATTAGGCTATATCATTAGTGGGAGATGTTTCACCTCATATGATGATTAAATCTTCTTGACAGTTGGTATTGCATTTACCATAGCTGCTTGATCATGCACTCACATACAACAGCAAATCTGCACTCATTCAGACAAGGTCAGTGGTAATGAGCACAGAAATGCTGTGAACAGTACAACAAGCAGCCTTGTATTTGTGCACACGGAGTAGGTACAGAGAAAAAGAACCTGTCTTGAACCTCATGAAAAGAGCCAGGAGCCTTGCTGCTGTGGCCATTTTGTTACCAATTTGTAACGGTGGGAGAAACTCATCCATTCAATTGTAGGTGAGCAGGCACTTCTTTATTGCAGTGCTGGGGACATGGGGGATAACTCCTCCAAAGATGTGTCCACCTTTGCATTACAACTCTCCAATTTTATATACTGATTATTACATATTCAAACAATTAATACATATTCATTGTCATACTCTTTAGTGATTGGTCACACATTCCTCACCTCCTATGTAAATTAGTGCGCAGACTCTGTCTTTCTCTTCCATTGTTCTCTTTTGAGTAGGTGGTATTACTTGGGTAGGTGGTCAATGAGTCGGTGGTCGCAGTCTCCCCCTGCCGAAATTACCTTTCACCTACTTCTCCTTTAATCTTGGCAGTTCCACGTGGTTTTCTCGGTTTGCTAACCAGGCCTACAGTTCATCACTTTCTTGACAGGAACCTTCTGCTTATTCACAATGCTTCATTGTTTCATTGTATAATGGTTAATTCAGAATTGAATAGTAGGTAGATCATGTCTAGTTACTGGTATATGTACATGCAGTGCTTAACATAAATACATACTTTACTCGCTATTAGATCTAACTTTTATATCAGGCTTTTCTTCGATCATATATGTATTTTTATCAATATTCATAACCTAAAATAATCACTCATTACTTCTACCAGTATCTATTGATTGGGTTCTTGATATTCAAATCAATATGGGAAAGGTAAGGGAATTTTCCAAGCAGCATCACTGGTGCGTAACAGGTTTACATGGCAAGTCCCCTTAATTGCGTAAAGCTAACAAACACTATTCCTAAGGTTGTAAAACTCAAAACGAAATAGCTCTAGTCTATTCTTCACTGATTCACCTAGTTTCTATTAATTTCTTAATACAAATCAATAATAATTATCAGCTAAGGGTTTTATAGTTACAAATTTCAGAATACGCAATAACCTAACATTTTATTTTCTACTTTAACAAAAATCTAATGATTTCGCAACACTCTGAGAACACCAGTCTTCTGTTAAATTCTCACTGCATACATGGCACGCAACTCCAGCAGGAGCAGGATTTTCCCCTCAAAACCATAAGCTGTGGCACAAGGAAATGCTAAGTTCATTCCCACTGGAAAGCAACTGTGATTTGAGAAGCCTTTCATATCATCAATTTCTTTTCAGGAAGCCAAGAAGTCTCCACAGGCAACTGCACTGCATGTCCTGTCCAAAGATTGAAGCGCTGTAATTCTGGAGGATGCAAAGCTATTATCAACAGGTAGATCACAGGTATATTCTGTTTATTTGCACTCAGGGGAAACTTTCAGCTGTATGTATCAGCCCAGAAACTTCCCCCCCCCCCCC
Organism: Burhinus oedicnemus; assembly: GCA_008921705.1. NCBI lineage: Eukaryota > Metazoa > Chordata > Aves > Charadriiformes > Burhinidae > Burhinus > Burhinus oedicnemus. The sequence continues at coordinate 527,655 of VFFE01007659.1, read as the reverse complement.
CCCCCCCCGAAGTTAATACCTTAGCAGAATCATGCAACTGACAGTGAACTAAAGGTAAATTTAGGTGTTAGGGATCTGATGTGAAGTGAAAAACATGACCGCAGCAAGCATCCCTGAATTAAAGGTATATCAAGATCCTGAGAAGACCACCAAGAGGTCAGTCTTCTTAAACAGTCTGTCATCCTAAAGCAATTAATTCCGATTTCATTTGGTTTCAGCCATGAGACAGCACTGAGCTAAAAGCATTTATTCAATTCAGACATTTACACGGAGTATGTTAAAGTACAGGCTGACAATATTTACTCACCCAGAAGGTCCTCCCTCCCCCTTTTCACTCTGTATCTGGCACTCCTCTGTCCTTTTTTATTTCTCTAAAGGAAAAGTAGATAGCAGAAGCAGGGTGAACCAGCTCACAAAAGGATCAGATGAGCACCAGAGCCAAAACAATGGAATCAGGCAGGAAGTAGCACAGTGGTGATGAGTGGTTAGATTAGCTCAACCTTTTGTCCCTGCTCAGAGAGAAGGAATACTGTGTTCAACACTTAAGCTGCTCACTCTCTGTTGCTCAAGGGCCTTTTTGGCACTAAGCTGCAGCATTAAGCACCAAGTGCCTCTAAAAATTCCATTTAAAAAAAATCTTTATTCCATCCTGATTCAACTTGACTTGCAGTTGCTCTTCTGCCTTTTCTCTATGCACATAAATAAAACGAGCCAACATTTATCCTCCAACTCATTCAGCATTCAAGCTTCAATCCAGCCAAGGATATCCTTCTAACCTAGGAGTACAGTTTCTGTCTGTAATGAGGTCTCATGGGTATTTTGTGTATTCCTGGAGTGTTTTGACGGATGGAGGCCAGAATGTCCATCACCTAGCAGGACTGATACTGACACAGTTGTTCCTGGACCATGGCTCATTTCGCTGGGTCAGATGCCTGCACCTCAGTAAAGATTGCCAAGCTTCATCGAGACGACTCGCAGAAAGACGGCCTATCCCATTCATTTCAGTCCAGCAGTAGTATCCAACACTCAAAGCCAAATAGTATTGAACATCAAATATTCAAAATATAGAACCAAAGTGCATTTTAGGTTGCAGAAATTTTCCCCTGCAGTCAGAAAACAGCATAGCACCGGAGAACAGAGGGAAGGAAAAAAACCAGCAACTGCTTCATGTTCTTGTGGAACAAGATTTTGGTTTGCCCTTTGCTTCTCTTTGCTCAAGGGGTGGTAGCAGATGGCACCATAATTATATTTCAATATTACTTCCAAGCACAGAAATGCCAGTTGACAAATTAAATATCCAGGAAGTAGACAGAGAACTTAACCAAACAGGTATTTTCCACTACACGCTGTGGGTCCATTGTAACCCTGAAATTCAGTCCAGATTCAATGAAATCATCTCAAAATCTGAGCCCAATTCCACATGAATTTTTACTGAGTTTCAGATGAACATTTGATTAATGTTTTTGGCTAGAAACCATGGAAAATATGTCAACTTCATATGATCAAACCACAAAAAGGATGAAAATAACCAGTTTAATCTCAGGGTTTTTTTGAAGGGTTTGGTTTCATTTTAACACAAAGCAAGGCCCACATGATGCAAAACCTGAACTAAAATCTACACAAGTGCCACATTTAGAGCAGGCATAGACTTCTGCATTTAAAAGAACAGCCCTCCAAGACAGATTGTGAGGGAGTCCCTTGCCCAAGCTATCAATCAGGTGGAAGTTCAATCATCATATTTGACCACTTCCAAGTCTCAGAAGTGAGCTGCATTAATTCATTCTTGCCTCTGGCATTTAGTCTTATAGCTGATATACATATTGATATAAACATGAAGATCAGTTCAAGAGATATGACACACTTTGTATGTTCCCCAGAGTAGGTGTGTGGGGTAAAACAGGGGAGAGAGAGTTTAACCCCTTGTTGAGTCAGAAAGTTCTTAATACATACAGAAAGTGATAGATGACATTCCAGTGAAATATATAGATTTACCAGGAGGTGTCACAGTCATCAGCTGCCAGAAGTGAACAAGGTCTACAGAGCAAGGATTGAACATGAATGGAACCTCTGGAAAATTTCTGAAAGACAGAAGGACTACAAAGCAAATATGCTGCACCAGGAAACAGTCTTCTCTCAGAAACCTAACTAGACTACAGCTTCCAGGGATGTAGGACCAGAAAGCACCTGCAATACAACAGCCAAATACAGGAGAGACACTTTTTTAGGCACTATCCTGGTATAAGCAGATAAAACTTGCTTTTTATTTCTTTGCTTTTTTCCAGTGGGCTTTGTACACTTTAATTACATATATTTAATTTTTATTTGATCTAGTTTGAATTAAGATCATTGCAAGGTCACTGGTAACATCAAAACATTACTCGAAGGTAAGGCCTTGAACTACATCTGTGAGCTAGGCTGGCTGAAAGCTCCTGAAATGCTGCACTTCAGAACAGCCAAGGAATAACAGGGCGTGGCATCATGCCAACTGCACAAGCCCTGGTGAGTAGCTAGTATTGCTGGAGATGGACTAAGATGAAATGCTTCTATAGAGGCCAGAGATCTCTGGCATGTCTTCAGGAATATGCTGAAATCCTGAGGCCCAAAGGAATTTTTTACAGTATACAATCTGCTGCATGGAGAATGCCTCAGGAGCTAAACATCTCCTTGGCTGCAACTCCAGTACAAGTTGAGCTGTCCCTGACTGTTTGCAGCATTTCAAATGTTTCCTCAACATCATGTGATGTCCCTATCTAAAGCCGAGATCATCTTAAAATTTAGATGCCAAGCGTGCCTTGGGACACTTACAAGTTCCTACAGAGATCCAGGCTGAGACCCGGAAGTCCCCTGGGACCTATTTCTGTAATGGAACAAACCAGCACTCAAAATCTCATCCCTTCCTCAAACATGACCACTACAGTTTGTGCATCTTCTTAGTCATTTCAATGTGCTGAGTGCAGTGTGCTCTGAAACCCTGTTACAATGGGGTTTAGTGAAAAAGCACATTTCAGATGCACATCCATTAGGAGTTATACCTGGTGTCTCCTTTTGCAATGTATTTACTCGGCTCTGTAAATATCCAGTGCCCAAGAGTAAGCCTCGTCTAACAATACAACCAACTGATACAGTCAGTACACTCAAGTTTACTGACAAAAGGCTGGAACAGTCTGATGCTGTGGAAAAACAGAAATCAGTCACCAGCTACGCCAGTACTTCCTGCTTCAGAGCCATTTGCTACCACACAGTATCGTTCACTAAGCAGTCATCAGGTGGTACTATAAATACAATTTGTCAGAAAGACCCTGTGCCCCTTTTATCCCTTAAGGAATTATTTAGAGACTCATTATGCTTCAGATCTCCAAGTCAAAATTTGCAGAGACCTGTCAGACAGAATGACATATGCTACAAGTCAATTTAAATGTCATTACCAAAATCTGAGGAGTTAAAAGCCCATCCTGATACTGAATAACTTTTAAAGCACTCAGAATACTTTGCAGCTCCTTCTGACTGTGTCATTAAATACCATCATTTCTGAACTAGCAAAGAATTCAGGAAGCTCCATCCTTCAGAGTTTTAGTTTTGGTCAATTTGCTGTTTAATTTACTGTAAATCAGCTCTCCTTACTAGGAAGTTCCCAGCCATGTTAATAAAATCACAGTAACAACTGCAAGGCTATAAAGCGCTAAATCATCCCCCCAACAACTCCTGGAGGATCTGACCCCAAATTAGTGTGATAAAATACTGCACTGTGCCATGGGAAGGTTGGAGACACTTCCAGGGCCAGAAGGATCCTGCCAGATCACCCAGGCACATCCCCAGGGCGGCTCTGGAGGGGATGCTTTCTCCAGGCCAGTACCATTCCTGAGGCCAGGGTTGCAGTCTAGAGCAGAAAGGTTGAATAATGTGAAAGCAGCATGTCGAGGTCATTACAGCCCAGGTGCCTGGCAGACATAGAACAGAAAAATGCAGCAAAGGGATGAAAAAAACCAGCAGGAGGTGAGCATTTGGCATCAAACCAGGCATGGTTTTGCCTAATCCAGTCATGTATGTGGTCTGCCTATTCCCATGAAAACTCTGCACACCAAACTAGAGGCTTTGGAGTTGGCACTTGTTATCAGTGGTAAGAGGTGCTGGCATCTATGAAAATCAGAGTCACTCAGTTCTTGGGGGGACTATGGTTACAGAACAGCTTGCTATTTGCCAGTAGGTCCACCACAGTGCTAAGATCCTAATTTGCACCACAAGTTACTGATTTTAAAATGCTAAGCGAGAAAGTACAAGTGATAAAAAGAATTGTGTTTTTGAATGGGAATTTCTGAAGAAGCCAGAGGCTCTGTCTCAGCTCTCTCATAGAGCAGGCTGAAGCCTTGCCACTCACTTCAATAAAAGCCAAACTGGGTTCTTCGGAAATTCTCTGAAAAGCACAGCAGTAAGGTTGTAAAAATTATGGGAGGGGGACTTCCACAGAAGAAATGAGAGTATTTTCTCCAGAAAGGCCTACAAATACAAAAACTAAAAATAAAAAAAACCCCAGAAACTTCGTTCTACTCCAATAGACACACTGTAAATACAGTATAGCTCACCAGCTTAATCACCTGAGTACCTGTGCCCCCCTAACTCAGAAAAACAAAACCACTGAAGCAAAAACTCGGTGGTTACTCTACAAAACCCCTTGTGGGCTGGGGGGCTTCACATTCCTGGTGTCAGGGGAATTTTGATACTATCCTAACTTTACCTAAAGACACACACAGAGACACCAAGAACCTGCATAAGCAATCCAAAAGCTTGCCTAACCAGCTGAGCTAGCAACAGTCCAAATTAATTTTTTCTTGTTTTACTCCTACATTATGGCTGTGTTTTGATATTTGCCAGCGCTCCACAGGACAAGGTTTGCTCATTATCAATGATCAGTAATGCTAAAGACACTATTCCCAGTAGCACTGGGCTGGTCAGAGTGCAAGATCTGCCAACTGTGCCAGTTCCTCAGCTAGTTGCCAAATCCCATCTATAGACAATTCTGGTGCAAGAAAGTCCAGCCCTTTATGTGCTTCCAAAGGGACTGACATGGCTTTTTTCAGGTGACCGCTTAGGACCTCGTGTCTATTTCTCAAGTGGCTCCATTTCTTCTGGGTATCACTCACTTCATGCTACGTATAATACCATTAAGGCAAGCAGTATTGTTGGGGATATGCTTTGATTTGAGGGGCAAGCGTTTCTCTGTGTTTCTAAATCAGTGGGAAGGGAAACAATGGCTTGTTTTCACCTAGTACAAAAACTTTCAGAAGCCACATAGAGAGCTGGAAGACTGCTTCTGTTCCAGCTCACTGCTGCTAAGTTTCACAAGAATAACATGAAGTCCTTCAGCCCATAAATATCCCACTCAATACCTGAATTGGCTGGAAAAAATATGAGACGTGCACTCACTGGCTTTAATACTGCTTAGCACAGAACAACAAGATGCTAACGAAGACCGAGAGATTAATACTTAAAGGCAGCACCACCAACAGCCACTTTTGTCATCAGGAAAACTGAGGTTTCTCTAATCGCTCTGAGAATTTAAAGCAAGTTCATCCTAAGTGGAGTCAAATGGGATCTATGTGCAAACCATGCAGTAACTGCACCTCAGCTGTTAGCTTGCTTGCAGTAAATTCAAAATAAAGTTTTCTTTTCTTTTTTTTTGAGGCAGCTAACATTAACGATATCCTGGTCATGTTCTTCCCCCATCCTACAGTGACAGAACTTCCTGCCAGTGGAGTGAAATGAAGAGACTTCTCTGAAGGACCTGGTAACTTTGGGGGCTTTTTTTTGCCTAAGGCGGATCTGAGGGGATCCTAGAAATGATGGCCTTGCAGTCCCCAATCTGCACGTGAAATGAGAGCACCTGCAGTCAATTCTCAGCAAATTTAACCTCACTAACATAGCTCCTGATCAACAAAACAGATTTCCCACTCTTTGTCTCACCTTGTCTACTAAAAATGTTATTTTGTTGAAGCACACCATCTTCTCTGTCCTTTAAGAGCTTTAACCACGGTGGAAGGGCCTGAGACCACGTGATCCACAACAGAAATTCTGAACAATGCCACCTCCCCCACCAAGTCTGAAGGACAGAGAAGTGAAGAAAGGGAAAAGGCATCTCTAGAATAGTCTAAGGCTACTGTTGAGGATAATGACAGATGTGGAGTCACACAAAACTGAGAAAAGGAAACGGAATCTCTGAATATTACTAATAACTATGTTTCCTTTTGAGATTAATCAGCAATGGGAAGCAATGGATATCACAGGAAAATGAGGCTGGACTGGTAAGAAGAGAGCCACCCTGTTTCTGTGGCAATGGGCAGACAGCACTCTTCTGTTTCAGCCCCTCGGATGACATAGTTCTGCTTCACAATTTTTCCCCATTATTTCTCCATTTTCCTACGTACAGAGGCAAATTTCTTCTCACTCTCTTTAGTTGTCTAAGTGACCTTTTGCTGTATGCAGATGGCCTTTATTATGGAGAAACAAAGGAAAAATAGCTCTCCGTGTGCTCTTTTTCTGTTGAATGGTCTTTCTATTTACAAGTTTGTCTCAACAATAATATGAGGCACACAGGAGTTTGTCTGATCATCTTCCTTCTTTAAGCACGCTTGGTCAAAGCTTGCAGCTTCAGTTCTAGCCTGTGACAACTTCCAGTAATACTCTTTAAATCAGCAGTTCTTTCAGGCTGCAGCTCTCAAGCAGGCCAGTACATCTGCATTGATGACAGCCAACTGCTGCTCCCGGGCCACTCCAGTCACATTTCTTTTGCATCACAGTTGACACTCAAGGTCAAATGACATGGTAGCTTTGACACTGCAGTGATATTTCACTTCATCTGTCTCTCGGGGTTAGGCTGTCCTTGGCTGACCAGCACAGACAGAGGAGCCTGCTTGCCTTCCTCTGCTTGGTCCTGCTGTGAGCATCCACAGCAGGGAGCACTTCCCTATACCTTGCTGCAAGCTGTGAAGTTGGGTGCCCCTCTAACTCCTTGTTGCCCAGTGTATCTGACTGGAAGCTAGCTGAGGAGCCGGAGATTGTGCAATAATGGGGAAGTTACTTCTACATGAGGACAAGTGGTATGCAGAGGAGAAATGGTGGCTGAGACTCAAGGTCACTTTTGCCCTGCTACTGCTGCAGTAGCATAGCAAAACACTTGCCCTTCTCACTTAGGTAGGACCGAATACCCACCACTCTGTCCAGTTTATCATTAGACTATGCTAGTGCCCCCCTATATTACAGATTACTACCTACTCCTGCTATTAAATTCTCAGGACAGAGATAGAGTTCTTTCATGCCCTTAGAATCAAAGGCTGTGTTATTTTCTCAAATGGTCACATACAAATTAGCCAGTTACATTCATTCATTTTCAACCATGGCTAATTTCTCTTAGTCTATTGTGAGTAATTCTGCCTAACAATCTATTTGCTTGATTGATTTAAACCCCCCATTTGCAGGTTTGATTCAAGACCTTTTGCTGTCTAAAAATGTCTAGCCTGCAAAGAGCAGGTTGCTAGGTATCCCCAGCTTTTCAGGTCAGCTTTCTTAAGCGGAAGAGTGATGGATACAATACTGCCTGCCAAGCTGAACAAAATCTATCTTCCTCGTTCATTTCCATTTAGACTCCTCTCTAAGCCCACCATTCAGCATTCCTGACATGAACAGCTGAAGTTCCTCATATGTATTCCATCAGTGCTGCCCTCTTTTACCACATCTTTCTCTATCACAATGAGCTGTGACGAATCTGTTATCACGCAAGCTCCTTTACAGTCTCTAACTCCACTTACAGAATCCCAGAGCTTGTTCCATTTTTCAGAGTGCAAAGCCATGATGAAGTTGAGAGTCTTGCCTCCCAGCAATATGCTTTTGTAGCAAGCAATCCACTCCCACAGGTTACATTATGCTGTGTAGCAGAGAAGAAATTCGTTCCTGCTAGTCACAATTTTTCAGGTTGTCACTAAAAAAAATAAAGTGAAAATGACACAACTAGCATCAGTAAGAACTGTATTACTGATATCTATAGGAAAAGATTTTCACCCAGGTTTTTGTTTGAAGAACAACAGCATGACATTTAAAGTCTCCCTCCCACTGTGGGCTGCAACTTGACTAAGGATTCACTTCAAAGTCTTAATTTGCTCTCTTCCCACACCTGGCAACACAGCCCTCACATAAAACCATCACCTCTACTAAAGCTGTCCACAACCCAGAGGGATGCTTGGGGATTTGTATACCCAAATGCTATTTGTATACCACCCTTTGTATACCTTTAACAGTATAAGCTTAGCCATATACGAAGATACAGCAGTACTGCCTGATAGCACAAAATCAATTAAACCACAGAGTTTTTTCACTTGGATTTTAGGAGAAGAAACTTAAGGCAATACAAGATACATTTGTATCTTTGTGCCTAAAGCCATTCTCAAAAAGCTAATGGAAACAGGAGCAGGGATGGAGAAATCAGAAATAATTATACCCCTGGAGAATTTACAGAGAAAGTAAATCTGCTCACAGTTTCAAAAGGAGGCGTCCTGCTGTCTAGAAAGATTGGTGTTTATCTGCTAAGGGGCATTAACACAGATTTCTTGGTTATATCTGATGGGAACAGCTAGATTAGTAAACAACAGCATTTTATCTTTTGGTTAAGACATCACAAGCTTTAGGAAAGATCACACAAGATGAAGAATTAATGATTTCCTCTCCATTACACTCTTGATCTGATGGGTATCCCATTCACTCCACCTGAGCATAAGATGCTGTCACAGCATCTTTCAAATCCATTCCTCTGCTCTGCAGCCATTCCTGAACATCACAGACACAAACAGACACAAGCTGCACTGAACTAATGGGACTGTGGCCTTTATAACTTGTGTTGAACAAGCTCACCCCTACCAGCCCTCCAGGCAGTGAAACTAATCACCCGGGAAAACCAGATTTCACCTTGACCATTTATTTTCATTTAACACTGATCACTCAAATCTTTGTGAGTTAATCTCTTTCCAACAGGACACACATTCCTGTTAGGAAGGAAATTTAACTAATGTTCTGAAGGAGAGGAGGCAGCTGCCATTAAATACCTTTTCTTTCTGTCACCACGGGATTAACAGTCACATGCCCAACTGTGTGTGTGCCCAGTGCCTGCTTCCCATTTTCTCTCCAGTGGTTTCTTGCTAGCTTTTTCTATTTGCATTTCAAGAGCTTTCTTCAGTGTCAGGGGGAGTGGGTTTTCCTGCCAAGTACTTTGACAGGGAGAGAGAAAAAGGGAAGAACACAAAACATGCAGCTGCAGTAACAAAAGCATAGGCCAGTGTCTTCTCTGAATATTGGGTTATTCAATTGTCCTGGTTCCGGTGGGGATAGGGTTAATTTTCTGGCACAGGACACAGGACACATCACCTGATACTACGTGATGCCATGCCCAGTCCATGGGGGGGAGCTGGCCAGGAGGAGGGGGAGGAAGTCGCGGCTTGGGAGCGGGCTGGGGCTGCCCAGGTCTGGTGGGGGAGTGCTGGTACAGTAACCCTGTGTGTACATCCCTCCATCACTGTTATTGTTGTTGTTTTCCTCTTTCCTTTGCTGTTGTGTTAAACTGCCTTTATCTCAACCCACGAGTTTTTGCCTTTTTATTCCGATTTTCCCCCACCGCCGTGGGGGGTTGAGCGAGCGGCCGCGTGGTTCTTTGTTGCCGGCTGAGGCCAAACCATGACAGTCCTTTTGGCGCCCAATGTGGGGCACGAAGGGTTGAGATAACGACAGAGCCGACGAGAACTTGTTAAAACAAATGTTATATGCATTTATTATCTTAGTTGAATAGTTGGTGGCCACAATGTTGCTTCGTTTGTTCGCATGGCTGTGTTATGTAAACTCTTATCTGCTCTATGTGCTCCCTGTGATGCTGTTCATCACCTCTGGCAGAGGGATCAGGATTATGATTTTGCTGTCATGTGCAATATCAACTTGTGATATGATAACATCACTGTTTAGGCAATTATGTTGGGGAATTTATGCGGTATTGCTGGCCTGCCCATACCTTGGGCACTGTCTCTCAGAATTTATTAATAGTCACACCCAATCTATGGGGGAAGCAGAGGGGGATACTTTCCCAACCTCTTT
>VFFE01007659.1:472874-517253 GCA_008921705.1 Burhinus oedicnemus | reverse complement strand
ACCACCGACTACCAAGAAGGAAACACAAGCTTTCCTAGGTGGTGTGGGGTTTTGGAGGATGCATATCCCAGATTACAGTCTGATTGTGAGCCCTCTATATCAAGTGACCCGGAAAAAGAATGATTTTAAATGGGGCCCTGAGCAACGACAAGCCTTTGAACAAATTCAGCAGGAAATAGTTCATGCAGTAGCCTTGGGGCCAGTCCGGGCAGGACAAGATGTTAAAAACATGCTCTACACTGCAGCCTGGAAGAACGGCCCTACCTGGAGCCTGTGGCAGAAAGAACCAGGGGAGACTCGAGGCCAACCCCTAGGCCTCAGCTCACCCCCATGGACTGGGCATGGCGTCATGTGGTATGGAATACCTGTGTCCCGTACCAGAAAATTAACCCTATCCCTGCCGGAACCAGGACAGCTCTTCATACCAAATACTCTTACTTCACAGTGTTCATCCATGGTTAGCAGATACTGGCACAGCCCTGGTCACACACAGATCCTCACTGTCTACTGTCAGACCCAAGTCCTGAAGGGCTACACTGAGACACTAGAAACAAAGGGAAAGTAAAGGAGGGCCTGACAACTGAGGATGGCACTTCTGTCCTTGACACGTAACGAAGAGCAGTACACTGAAATATCATGAGTAGTGTGTGCACTCAGTTCTGAAAATAGCTCTCTGGAAACAACAGCACGCACCATGGAAAGAGCAGGTGAGATGCTTTACACAAAGCTCTGCCAGTGCCTCTCAAGCCCGAACTACAGTACCTCAGGGATTAGCTTTAACAAGTGCACAAACACACAAGTCAGAGCTGTGCTGAGCCCCACCTTGCTTTTAATTTCTTAAAGGATGTGAATAGGCCTTGGAGCTCCAGGCAAGAGAAGCTAAAGAGAAAATATGTTTGACCACTAACTTAATTACCACCATGGCTTGCACAGTAGCTTCATCTTTCAAATCAATTTAGGTAGCTCAAACGTGTGCAGGTCCTTTCCACTCAATCACTTTACACTGCTAGAGATTATTTAAAGTAATTATAAAATGCATTCTGAAAATCTCTGACAGGCTGTTTGGATGGTAATACAGTGAAACAGTTCAGCAGCAGAAAAGAGGGGCTGTGAGGCACCTATACACTTCCACAGCATGATGTACAAGCACTACACAGACACATATACACGACGGAAAACGTCTGTTTACTTTTGCAAGATAAGGTTATCTGGGAAAGCATCCTGGAGGCAGACATGTCATTTGAAGTCCAGACCAAAAACTGGAAGAGGAAGAATATTCACCTTATTGAAGACACTGTAATTTGGACAAGTGACATCTTTCCCACTCTACGGAACTACTGCAAGGATTAACCAGCACTTGGATAAGTATGTTTAAGAACAGTCCTAAAAATAAGTTGCACTGCATGCAGAATGAAAAACAGACAAAGTGACACATTCAGTTTATATAACACTACAAAAAAAAAAAATTCTGTAATTCTAAAGTGAAAGAAAAAAATCGGTAGAGACATAAACGGCTTCTGCCTACCCCACAAGAGCCACCTCAGCATCTTCTACAGCTTTAATTGTATGTTGGTTCAAAATCTTCAGTACAACTCAGCAGCATATAAATAAACAATAACAAATGACCGCATCAGTCCCTTTGTAAACACAAGAGAAAACCATCTATACAGCACTTTACCTATTATTTCAATAAAATGTTTTGAAGCATAATACATGAAGAAAGGTCATTTAAAAAACAAAGCCAAACAATGGCACTTGAAAACTGAATACACTTCTGCTTGGCTGAAGTAATTTCTTTTTTTGCCGTGCCTGAAACATTTTTTCTGCAATTTGAAAAGGTCTCCATTTAAATCTGCTATACAATTCTATGTGTGCATGCACTATGTAGGCACATGCATACACATTTGCTAGAACAGGCACACACTTGCCCACATTGCAATGCGCTATACTCTCTCAGCCTCTAATAAAGCCTTGCAAATAAAGCAAAGGTCAATTATTTTTTTCTACTAGGAATCCATTTTATCAGCACAGAATCTTCCTTTAGAAGGCCTCTCTTCTGAAAGCTCATTTTATTCAGTAACATTCTAGTTGCTGCTGTTTTTTCAGCTGGGTCTCCCTTTATTTGATCCACCATTTAATACACCAAAATAAATTTACGGAAGCCAAAAATGATCTGCTTCAATAGCACTAGTTTGTTTCTCTTTCTCTTGCTAAAGAATCTCCAGATCCAGCCTATTCCTTTTCCTCTGATATGAGAAAAGTCTTTTCCCTCTCAGTACTCTGATATTCGAAATGCATGCTAGCAACATACTGTTTTTCCTAGGGTTTAATGCTGAGTCTTTTTGCACTAAGATAGCATAATACCTCTTTTCTTCCACTTCCAATGGCAGAACAGAATAGTAGTAAATGACAAAACCTGGTGATTAAAATCACTTGAAAGTAGTACAAAATAACTTCTCAAATTCCATGACCACATGCAATACTCCTCCTATCCTCTTTTCTACTCAGAATGTTCTGGGTCATTAAAGGCACACAGAGTACTGAATTCCATCTGTCCTGCCCATTCACAGCAATCCTGGCAAAGGCTTCCTTGAGTGACTAATATTCTTGTGCTCTTTAGCTTTTGATAGTCATCATGCAGTACCTTCCAAGAGATCGCCAGAAGGCATTGCACTGTAACCTCCTTAAATCTTACCCTCTTTGTGGTTTTTCTCAAGGTGAGAAAAAGATTTTTCACCTGAGATAGTGAAAAGAGCATGACATTTTGTTCCAGGTCTGTCCTTTTGGTGTTACGAAGGTCCTTGAGGTTTAAAAGCAGTATGCTGAAGAAAGGATCTTCCAAGAGAGATTGTTTTCACCTTAGCCTCAGTATAGCTTTTTACATCTGACCAAGGAGACTGAAATGGTGTACAAATAGACATACTTTGCGTAGAGAAAAAACACCATCCCAGGCAAAGCAAGAAGAGAATCAGGTGAGTGAATCAGCACTCTGAAAAACTAATTGGCAGCACCACATCTATTAGACTTCACTCCTTTTGAACTGACCTGCACACCAACTGTGTTCATTTCCAACAACAGACACTTTCTCAAGCCTCAGAACAGCCACACTTTAACATTTGGCTCCAAAATGGCATGCTGAATTCACAAAAAAAGGCTTTTTCCATCCAAGCCCTATGTAACTTGACTGGTAGATTATCAGCATCCTAAAGTAAAACCTCTTTGAGAAAATTGCTCCTTAACTAGTCACTTTAAGTGTTTATTTCCTATGGGAAATAAAGATTTTCCTGAGTTATATGCCCTGTATATGTCAATTTTAGCCAAATTTACATACCAAGACCATAAAATAGGCTTTTAGAAGTTAAAAAAGGGCACTGCTCAGAAATTTGTAGTTCATATGAATTTCCATTCTCAGCAGTTGGGTTTGAGGTCTACAAAGCAATCCCAGAGGACTGAGCCACAGAGGGCTTTTAGATACACAGCTTCCTCACCGACCGTCATGCTTTGTGCCTTGCTGAGCATTGTACCTTGTAAGCCAGGGTTTAAAAACTGAAGAAAAAATTTAAAAAGTAAGAACTTCTGAAATGAGGTAAGAAAAACTCAGTTCAAGAGACAGAATTAGAGATTCCTAAGACTGTGTCTCGCTGCTGAAACTAAGCAGGTTTCCTCTCACCTAAATACAAACATGTTCAATACAAATGCTGCAGCTCATCTTTTGAGACTCCCCCGGTCGTCGTCCATGGAGAGATGTGCACTTCTGAGGTGTGAGTCACTGCCTTTGAAGGCAGACTTCTAAAACAGATCAGACAAATAGCACCTTAAAAGTGACTCTCCACCAAACACAGGGGTGGTCTAGACACTAGCTAAGGTATAGACTGCTCCATTATACCCACAGAATATAGGTAAAGGGAATTAAGTGTGATTTCCTGCCAAGTTGCACCAGCATACATCAAGAGTAATTGCTGTGAAATGGCTCATTAAGAGAAGAGTGCATTCAAATCTCTGACACTGCTTTGTGAAGGTCATCTCTGATAATCATGCAATTTAGATCAAGAAGGGGAAAAATTATTTCCTATCCAGTTCCACAGAGCTGTATTTCAGAAACCAATTCCTTTTATTAAGGCAAATTTCAATTACTTACTTTAGTTACAACTGAAGTAAGTTAAAACTGAACTGGAGTTTTTCAAACATGCTTGCCTTTTCTTTCCCAAATTCTATCTTTAATTTATTCTGTGCTAGGTGCTTTCATTCTCTTTCTTCCTCCTTGCTTAATTGGCTATTTCTCCTCAAATACTTGCACCTTCCCTTGCATGAATTGCAGCACTGGAACAGTAATTTCCAAAAAAACTTCTTCTAGTCAGTATTGCCTTCCTTTTCTCCATCCTGTACTGCAAATCAAACAGCTTCAACACGTATGCCTGAGACTAATATCCACAATTGCAACTTCTCTTCCTGAAAATGCACATCAAAAACAGGAGTACAATTCTGGTAGCAAATCAGGTTTCTGGGAAGTATTTGCTTTACAATTTCTTGGTAGGCAGAAATGTGGTTTTTGTTGACCCTACCTCCAATTTTCCAAGGAAATTGGAAGGACATGGAAAAGGATCGAATGATTTCTCACAGGGTTCTCTTTTCATAATGCTGCTGAACCCGTGGCAGAGAATAGTGAACGCAGAGGTTTCAGGATAACTCTGATCCATGTATTTCACCTTTCCCTTTCCCAGATGTCTATCCTACCACTGAAGGGGACAACTATAGCACGGAGCACTATATACACAACAAAACTTCTTCATATGATTTCAGTGATAGCATCCATCATTATTAAAGTAGTAACTAAAGTCTGGCAGTAACACTGCCCCCAGTGTACTCTAAGAAAAATGGGTTTCAGGAGTTCATTGACTTCTAACCCTATAATGCAGGAACAGGCTTATTCTTAATCATCATCGGGAGATGAGAGATATATTTAGAATCCTCTTGAAAACAAAGCCGCAGATGGAGAGAATTATTTCCTTGCAGAAGAGGCTGCCAGCACATTCTGTGCCCTTGGAAGGGCTCAGTTTATGATTTATATCAACTCGAGATGATCTGCTTTTCAACACCGCTCTAAGGAAATACTGCAAGGTGCAGGCATTCACTGCATAGAGCACAAAAAACAATGCCAAGGCAACTTTGCCATTTACACATGCAAAATGTCAACAACCTTGACAGGAGAGTGCCTGAAATTTCTCTCTCCCATGGCCACATGCAGGCACCTACACACACACTCCTCCTATGAAATCCTGGCTCATGCAGCGCACCTGACAGTGAGTCAAAAAAGCAAGAAGGCTCTTCAACAGCAGCTAAGAAATGCTTATGAGCTCTAGCTTTTATGCGGTGTACTCTAAGCAGCAATTCCTGCTGCTGCAACAATCATCATCCCTGCAGAAGACATGCCCAATTTTTTTGGTTTTGATAACTTTAGTGAAAATATAAACAAAACCTCAACTATGATTAACAAATAGCTTTTCATGTGTTAATCGTACAGGTCAACAGATCTGGAGGAAAACATAGGAACCTTGAGAGGGATGCAGAAAAAGTGTAAGCTGTTTTGGATTTGAGTCCTTCCAGGGATTTCAGGATTTTCAGAATCAAAATTTAAATCTTTGGTCAGAACATATACTCAAAATGAGTAATCATGACAGCTTAAAAAATACCCTTGAAACAGATGGATTCTCCATTTGCGTCAACTGCGGGCTGTCAAGTCCCCTTCCTGAAGCTTGCTCTGCAGCTGCTATATGTCCCCCATGTGAGAGGGCACAGAAGACTGTGGAGCCATGACAAGCAGTGTCTGCCACAACAGGCTTACTTCAGGCTGAGAAAGTCCTCTGTCCCTTCTGGAGTGTTTTACAGTTGATCGTAAGAGCAACCGGCATTTTAGAATTAAGATACTGAAAATCAAATAAATGGGGACCTTTTAATTGGCTTGATTTTGTTGAAATGAAGAAGATGGAAGAGGTGTTAGCAGTTCTGGGCTTTTCACTGATACAGAAATTAGCCCCTTAGAGCTCTGATCCAGCAAATTAATCTACAAACAGCCCCAGGAAAGCACGCTGCTTTCAATCTAAATAGTATATAACTTTAGCTAGTTATATATCTATCAGTAAGATTAAAATGGGCTTACAGCTTCAGACCTTAGAACCCCACAGTACTGACCTGATGCTGAAAAGCTTCATCTTCCCCACAAACCTCTTGAGCCCATCCCTAAATGACAGTAACAGCCCAAAAGACCACGCTTTGGTTTGAGGAAGTCATTGTGCTAGCTTATGTCTTTCAACTTGTTTCCTAAAAGCAGCTAAACCTTCCTTGAATGAGGGCCTAAAATAAACCTGTGAAGAAAGTGTTTAATTCACCTTTAAAAGAGAAAAGCTATCTCTTGCTTTGTCCATCCCATCACAGAAGAAACAGAGTATCAACTGCATTAGGTACTTCATTCCTTGGGGGATTGTGTATATTTTCCACAGCCCTGTTCCTTGCAACTAGGCTGAATATTGGAAAAGCAGAACCTTGGGCTTGGGTTTGGGAGAAGAAGGAGGACAAAGAAACTCCTCCTGTGACTTCCATTAAACAACATCTTTTTATAGGATGATGCACTGCAGCACATTTGTTTTAAACTAAAGACATTTGAAGTCCTTGGGTAAATTAAGAATAAATAAAGCACCCATTTAAGAATGTTTATTTGTTCCAAACTGTTTACGTTCAGGAAAAAAATTTTATTTCCTCTATCAGTTGGTTAACAAGAGTCTGAGAGGGTCACACTGGACACACGAACAAAAATTCAAAGCTGCTCCTGAAAATAGAAAAGCCTGTCTTGCCCAAAGCTTTCTGGGCATTTTAGCAAGCAGCAACAAGAAGAAGTTACTATAACTAAGAGACATAACAAGGCTGCAAATAGTCTTGAAAGGCAAGAGACGGGAGGGATTCATGTGAGGAAACAACACAGGAACAATTGTACCACTCTATCAGAAATCTAAAGAAAATACATATGACTTGAGCTGTTTCTGGAAAGATGCTACAAAGCCACTCTGGTGTTGACTAAAAATCAGGAAGTACTATCATGAAAACTAATTGCTTCTGATTTGAATGTGTTGAATAGGCATGTAACTAAAAATGTTCTGCTTTTTTCCCCTCAGTATGTTGAGCAGCATTAGTTCTCATCTGACAGTCTGGAAAACCATACAAGCTTAGGATCACTGTGAAGTCAGTCCTTTTTTTTTTTTTTTTTGCCACTATACTGTACTCCAGCTTTTAGCACCCAGGTTTAATTATTTTAACTACATGTTTAGTTGGAATTCATACAAACTTTTATCAGCAGAGGAATGCAGTATTTCCATACTGCAAGTATCTTGTTGCTTGAAACATGCTCTGAAATATACTTCATGACGTGAAATATAAAGTAGATGACAAGACACTAACTTGAGACCAGATTACGCTTCCAACTGCATTTTGGGGGGGGAAGGGGGATATAATTTTTAAATCCATAGCAAAGGTCCCACTGAATGAAGTAATTATCCCTACAAATTAGAGGGTAGATGATGACACTTAGAGCATTCTCTGCAGAAACTAAAAGCGCCATGCTGAAGGTACAGGTAAGAAAGGGGTGATTATCTTACAGAATAAACACAGTACTTAAAGCAAAGGCCATCTAAACACAGGTAAACATGCAGAGCATGTTGAAAGGGAGCCCTGGAGAACCTGAGGGCAGGAGTGTGGGGGAGGCAGCATGCTCAGACCTGAACCTGAGCAGGCAGTTTGCTAACATCCAAGGTGAGTGACCCTGCTGCCACAAAGCAGCCTTGGGTGTGTCACGGATAGAATGATGCACCTCAGTCGTAAGAGAGAAGCAGCAATATGTTTATTGTTATAAAAAACAATGATTTAATAAAGTTGATAATAGATGCGACAGTTTAACAAGATTCAAGATGGCAAGGTACACTTGGTTATTTACTTCATAGAGGGCAGGGTCAGACAGTACTGTCAGGGTTTCAGAAAGGACCCTCTTGCTTTCTAAACTTCTCAGAGAGGAGTCTAGGTGCGGCTGGATCCAATCCTAGTCCCAGACTTAGTCAACGGTTTACATCTAAAGGATTACATGTGCACAATCAATCCTTTATATCACTTAGCTAAGATTTCCAAATTCAGCATGCTATTAGTCACTTACCGAGGATCTGCTGCGGCAAGGAATCTCTCAACCTCGAGGAGTAACCTTGATCAGTATCCTGACTCAAGGGGAGATCCTGGCGCACAGCCTGCTGCCGTTCAGGAGAGCACAAAGGGCTCTTGGGCTGTGCACTATTTATGGGAGTAAGATGACTGACTTATAGTCATATTTGCATATTGACCACAGTACCAGCATTGCTCAAGTTAGCCCTTGGCTATTGTGTTCTTATCGGTCTCCCCGGAACCACACTGAGCCCCGGAAGCACCCATTATGACCACCAGGGGTGGTTATTGCTTGGGCAGGGTTACAGGAGATAAAGAACAGGTGGTGCCTGGAGTTGGGGAAGCACACCGTCACAGAGTGGGGCCATCTTCACTGCTTTGACGAATGCTCTTAAGCCTCAGTGCAAAATATGACTCATTTTGAGATAAACGAATTCAAGACATTACGAGCAAGGGTAAATGCTCAGGCTGATTTCACACATCCCCAGCCTCAGCCTATTTACCTCACAGCAGACATTCTTTGAAAATACCCAGTCCAACACTGACTTCTACCTACAGACTGTTCCACACAGTCCCAGACTGCTACCGACTTCAAAGCCTAACATGAATTTCTGCTCTGACTGGCCAAGTTATAGTCTTAACCATGTAAAAGCATATTCTGCTTGGCGGCCATCTTCTGGCACGCATGTTCTCTTCCCTTGAGAGAACTTGCCATATTCCTTAAAACATCCTGCACAAGGCTTTTCATTAGACATCACTGCCGATAGACCTGACTTTGTTTTTTCATTAACATAATTATTTCAAACTAACAAGTGCATGAGTGTCCCTGTAGTATAAGTACAGTGCACAAGAGTAGCCATACTGGGTGAGACTCAAGGTGCACCGGTCCCCTTCTATGAAACCATTTGTCTCATTCTTGCCTGGAGAGTCTTGCTATCAAAACCTGTTATTTCCACAGTTAATCCTGTAATACCGTTCACACACAGTATTTTCTGTAACAACTTGTGGCCTTTCCAAAGCCAATACAGCACAGAGTGTGGGTGTAACCACAGGAAAAACAATCATAGGCAGAGGAAATAACAATACCGCATATACTCCCAGCAATCTTATGCCTACAGGTAAGATCTCATAGAAAGAGGTAACTCATCTGCAGTAACCTAGACAATATTCTTTTCCCCAAAGTGAACTAGTACTAGAACTGCAGGGTCAAAGCTATGAGTCAACAGGTATAGATTAACTAGACACTAATTTTAATTAGTATAGGGAATATAACAAGAAAACGGAAAAGCGTTGATGTGTGTGAATTGAGAAAGTCTATCTCCTCTCACTATAGACTGTCCTTCTGATACAAAAGCATGTCTTCAGTGTTGCAACTAACATTCCTGAAAGGGTCCCAGGGGCTCAGCTTAATGTCAGAGCAGTCTAGTAACCAGTAAAAGAAGAGCTCCCAAGGCCGTTGACCAGGTAAGCCTGTAAACTCTTAAAGGGTCTCAGTACCAGGAAGGTTCCACTATAAATTCAGTTTTATTAGGCCAAATACTCAGACAGTGCAACACACAACTACCACATTGACTTCAAAGGAAGTTGACAAGTTCTCATTATCTGTGAGCATCTGTCCCAAGAGGTTGTGTTTTACTGTTTTGCAGCAAGGGAGCATACACGGAGTAATCAACGTACTGCTTTGTAGTCCTAATATGGAACCAGAACTGACACGTAGGTATGAAGTTTGGGTAAAATCAGTGACTGAATGCATACCACACAAGGTAGATTACTCTTTAATTATGAAGAAAGCATCAATCAATACTTTTCTGGGGCAGTGGCTGCAGGAAAGTTCCTTTTCACTACTGCCAAATCATTACCTTTCAACATCTACTCAGCTTTACTACACTGTTTACAGGAATGGTCTCTGAACAGAGCTGTGAGTGACCAATGCTAGAGCTTTACAAACCCATCAAGTGGTGAACAAAGCCCTGTAGAGCAGACTCAGCCCACCTTATGTCAGTCAGGCCTGTTTCCTGCTGTTCAGTACAGGCCAGCTACTAAGACCTACTGAGCACCTTCTGTTTAATTTAGCACAACACTCAGATGCTTGTCAGCTTTCAGGATTTAGCTCTGAGTCAAACACTATTTTTGAATCCTCATTAGTACAGGAAATCTCTATCTATGCCAGCAATGCTTTTCCTAAGCCTAGAGAAGCTAATGCTGGCTGATTTAGAAATAAAGGTTATTTTTTCTTTTTTTTAATCTCTATCACAACATTCGTCCTGTTAGAAAATGGAGTTGTGTCAGAAGCAACCTTTTCTGAGGGAAATGGTCTATTTAAGTGGACTTCTTCATCTGGAAAATCAAACACGTTTTTTAGCTGGCAAAGGTCAGAATTGGTCTCCATACCAGAGTCAACCACTTCAGTTTCACCCCCCTCAAACTCATGTTATCTCTTGCAGGGCCTGTTATGTGCACAGCATATGCAAAACTCAATAGTGAATCTCAGTTGAACTGCTGTGGGCTATCACTGAAGAGTATAGTAGGTGTTACATGATAGATTGACTATATGAAGTTCTTTATAATCAATGATGATTTCAGGATGAGATTCAAGAGGGAATTAATATGTTCTGTGCAGCTGCTGCATTTTCTAGGCTGAAGAATGAAGTGTGTAGATAAAAAAACATGTTATGTCATCTTTCTATGCATTTTTGCCCTATGAGAGCAATTCCGTAGATCAAAGGTAACAGAAATAGCTTTATGCAACAGCTTTCACAAATAGTCAGGCTCCTGTCCCTATCCTTAGAAGCATTTGTGAATGCTATAGCTTAACTGCCATGTTAAAACTCTACCGAACAAGCTTCAGCTATGACCTGGGCTAACAAGGTGAGAATTCACCTTCAGATTGCTGGTCCACAGTAGTTAACAGGAGGCTTTCCACTCTGTGCAATGAGATTTGGATGACCAGGGAGAGAGATCTCATATGAATTTGGAAAATGGCAGAAATCAGCTAAAATCAAGTAACACAGTCTTTTTTCCCTGCTTACATAATCACAAATATTACACTGTCTGGCTAAGATTGCACGTGTCACCTGCTGATGACAAACTGTGTTTTGCCTTTTCGGCACTTAAAATGCATGTGTCTTTCCACCCCGATTACAACCTCTGTCCCATCAAAGACAGAATATTCTCTTAGATCCTATTGTTACACTAATCTCCTTCAGAGCCATCCCTCTTTTTGACTGCAGATGTACACAGAACTTGACCTCTCTCCTTGAGGGCCCCTGTGAACAAGAAAACATGGCCAGGCAGTACGCTTGAGAAAACAGACCAACTCCCCTTGCCTTTTACCTTATTACAAGGTAATAAGGTTCAACAAACCAACTCAACCATCACGCTTCACTACTCAGCCTTGACTCTACAACACACAGTGACATGTGTTCCACAGCCCAGAAATCTGGGAACTATCATTTAGTTTATTTAAGAACTTCAGGGAAAAAGAAAAAAAGCTCCAGCAGCATCAGGCAACTGTGACAGAGGGAACCCAAGCCTCCTTCCAGATGACCTCCCACTCACTCTCATTTAAGCAGCAGCATATCAATTACAGCATAAACTAACTGCCAGGATAGGTTAGTAGCAGTCCAGCCTATAAAGCTGAGAGAGACAGAAACAACAGAGGCAAAGTTGCATGGGGAACTTGGGCTAGGTTGGATCTTCCAACGTCCTCCCTGACTGAAGGGCCACCTTTCTGCCTGGAACTCGCCAGGAAGCTGAGCTCCGCCAAGCCGCACCATGCAGAAGTCATCAGGGTTTGGCTAGGACACAGATGTGGTACAGTCACCAGAGCAACTTGTGCATCTGCTTTCTTAAGTGAAAAATTACAAAATGAAAATTATCTGCTGAACTCTTCTACTTGAATTAGACTCATTCTTGAGTCTAATAAAAGAATGTTTTCAATATTCACTGTATTTATTTTACACAGAAATACAGTTCCATTTTATGTTTCAAGTTACATTCATAAACTTCTATCAGATTGCCAGTTATAAACATATTGTTATCCTCATTAGAGGTTAAAAAGAATCCATGAAGGGACGTTCTGCACACCAGACCAAATCCAAATATGAAGGGTGTGAGGTTCTTTAACTGGTTTCATTAAGGTAGCTCAGTGTTCTAACGAATGCTTGCATTGCCTCAGCTTGGCCTATATCTTAGCTGCCATGCCTATTGCATGTGTCAGCATGGTTTAACTGAAAACATTTCCAAGTGACTTTCTGAGGATAACTTTTTAATACTATGCAAAACTCTGAGGGATGAAGGCATATATGAAGAAACAAGACAGACAAAATTCCCCAATGAAAAGATGTCTTTCCCAAGTCTTACACTTGAAGTTGCAGTTCAAAGGAGTAACACAGATCACCAGCAGTTTTTCATCCCGTAAAAACTACTGCAGGCTTGAAAATAACGCTTGAGTTAAGCCTCAGAAATACGTGCTTGGCAGGCAATGCTCTGTCAAAGGTTGTCTGACTTGGAAGATTTCAGACTTTCACCTTGGTTTGAAGTACTCAAAGTGTTGAAATTTGTCTGAAAGGCTTTGTTCAGATCAAACTGAACAAATTGGATGAATAATCATTCAAAATATGAAGGTGAAGAAAACCTTTGGCATTGTTTGGAAGACAATAACCTAAAATCAGCTTAGAAACTTCTGTCTATGAATTCCATTGCCAAAATTTCTGGGAAACACAGAAGTTAAAGCTTAACATGGAGAGGACTGATCGTATACATGGAGCTTGAAAAATTTGGTAGAAAATACAACCATGTGCATCTCCAGAGGAAGATGGGGCTAGAATTGGGAACTAAGGCAGGTATTCAATGAAGGCAATGAAAAATCAGCAGACCTTCCATCATTCACATTTTCCTGCTTAATACCTGCCTGTGGTCTCTTAACATGCTTAGAAAAAAAATTATGTAGAGACCAACTGGAGAGCCAGCAGGAAACTTTCTAGTGAGCCAGTAAATCAAGCTTATATGGAGGAATTTGAGAAAACCGTTCTACTCGGAGCATCTAAGAGCTCTTAAGTATATTCACATGGCTTCATGGTACTCCTTGTGCAATTTCACTTTTATCCCATGACACAGTTCTGCAATGTGACACTAACACTGAATGCATCACAAAGTGTGCGTTCATGTAGTTCCATCCCAACCCCCAGTAAAAAAAAAATAAAATAAATGCATGGTTACTCCTGTGCCTACAATCTACTTGAGCAAGATTGCTAGCATCCTGTATTCAGGAGTCAGGAATGCAGCAGGGAGGGGAAAAACAGACCAGCAGAGGAAGAGAGGATGAGATTTTTTATTTTTTTTTGAAGTCTGAACCTTGACTGCTGCTGTTTCAGGCCTACACGCCTGTGGGAAAACTCAGAACAGAGAAAACCACACCATCTCCAAACAGGTGCCTTTCACCCTGCCTACTAAGCATCCCAAAGGAAATTTAGTTGACAACAATTCCTACACATTTTTCAACTGTCCTAAGTCTATCCATTCCTCCTTGTTACTGGCCTGATAAACCATTTTCTCCCCTTCCCACATGACCCCAGCAACATCCTGCCAATTCTTAGCTGAACCCAACAAACTGATTCTTAGTTGAACCCAACAAAGCCTAAGACTCAAAAAATCATGTGTGCATGGATAACAACCTATTAGTCTGTATTTCAGAGTCTTTGGTTTCCAGGAAACTTACTGAGCTAAAAATCCCATCAATCTTCACCTCAATGAAGGACAGAATCCTACTGAAGCCCATTCAAAAACATCATTCATCCACTGACTGTGTAGGAAAAAAACCAAAAAACCTCCAACTTTGTGTTCACTAATATCTTATTTTAGAGGTCTTCAGATGTTCAAATGAAATTCAAGGCATATGCAGTTAAATACTAGTTAAAGAAAGCAAATACAGCCTCTTGACAGCTGCAGCTATCTCTGGGAACTGAGAGATATTAGGCATTTGAAATAACATTAAGAAGTTACTCTCCTGAGAAGGGCGATATTTAGACAACCTATTAGAGAGACCTGAGCACTGGAAGTTCCTTTGATGTCAGTAGCAGCTGCCAGATGCACTGCACTTCTGAAAACTAATCACTGTGATGCTTTGACCCCTGGTGATCTTCTGAAGTGGCCTGTTTGGTTAAAAACTGCCATTTCAGAAAGGGAGTTCCACAGCTGAGTGGCTATTCAGGTTTTTTAGTAGGAACTCTCACATTACAAGACTATTGGCCATGAAAGAAAAACCCAAATTGATTTGCCAGGTATTACTGAGACTAAAACAAGAGACACAATGCTACCATAGTACCATGGCAGATAACTTGATACTGGAGCAAGAGAGGTACTTCTACCTTCACCTCATAATTATGCATCTCATGATCTTGATCATAATGAGGGGTTACAAGAACTGAATCTTTCAAGAGGTTATTTCTTCAAGTAGTTCAGACAAATTCAGTGCTGTCCCACTTCTCTCCTCCCTCTTCTTTGTTAAGTGGGAGGTTTCTGTGACTAAGGTCACACCAAGATTCACAAGACTGGGGATTACCTCTTGGGTACAGTAAAGAGGTTATCCATGAAGTCAGGAACCATGGATTGGATCAGAAGGCAACATGTTCATTTCAGTGGGTTTGAATCAGGCTTTTAGTTAATAACCATCAGAAAGTAGAAAGGTCTGGTCATGGTCTCTGAGTTTGCCAAGCCAACATTGAGTACTGTACCTGAATATACAATGAAGTTATTAGAAGAGTGAAAAGCTACAACTTTACAGAGATATTTTCAAAGAGAGCTGCCACATTTACACTGAAACTTCACATCATTATCACATTCAGAGAGCAGGAAAAGAAGATGTATTCACATCAGATTTTTAGAAAAAAATCAGAAATGCTGATTATGGAGTAAAAAGAGCAGTTTGAAACATGACGAAGAGCCAGAAGTGTATTTAAAGGCTACTCCTACAAATCCACCCAGCTGACTGGACCCTTCCAACACTGCATGCTCCCTCTAAGTCACTAGGTTTGTCCTCAGTCTTAAGAGACTGCCTGTACAGGTTTTCTGTGCAGGAACCTGAAAGATTACTGCTCTGTGAGACACCAGACACACAAAATCACAGCTGGTCAGAGTGCAACTGTTCACAAACAAGAACTACCAGGAGCCAGGTCAAAAATCAACAGGAGAATATGACGCGTGTGGAATTCAATGGAGAAGACGACTGTGGGTCCTAAGAGCTGACCTAAGTTCAAAAGGAGATTAAACAACTTCATGGAAGAAAAATTCACCTCCAGCTGAGAAAAAGCCACTTACTGAAAATACTTCAAAGAGCAGAAAGTAGTTGGGCCAAATCTCACCTAAGCACGCCCCATTTTTACCACTCTCTAGGTGTTTGTATGTTGGCCACTAAATTAGATAGTGGATAGCCTGCAGAATACAGCCATCTTGGGTCTTACCCTGTGTTATGGTTTGAGTAATCCACAACAATTTATTGTCATTTAGACAATTATTCTATTACCCGATGACCCCTCCCCACCCAGGAAGGGGGAATCGGGAAGAAAACCAGGAAACCCAGGGGTTGAAATATAAACAGATTTAATAGAATAAGACTAAATAATTAACAGTAATAACACTAAAGAACCAATAATGATCCCGATACCAATCTAAAGATATATAAGGATTATACTCAGCCAACTATATCAGTAGGAAGCTGTGCACTCCCAGCAGTGGACACTGAATGTCGGACACTGCGAGTGCTACGGCTTCAGGAGGAAGGGAAGGCCTCAGGGATCCGGCACCGGGGCAAGGAGTTCTCTGGATCACAGACATCAAGGGAGAGCCTTCCTCCTCAGCAAATTTTCTAATTTATATTGAATGTGACGTTCATGGTATGAAATAATCCTGTTGGCCAGCTTGGGTCAAGTGCCTGGGTCTCGCTCCTCCTCATCCCTGCACCTGGCTAGCCTGAAAACACTGAGACCTTGACACCCACACACCATAGCTGGCTATAAAGTAAATATTTTCACAAATTCAAACACCAGAGTCCTCCAAAAGTACAATTTTCCCAAGCATTAGAAAAGAAATTAGTCCTGTGTCGCTCAAACCAGGACACCCTGTATGGCTCATCTTCATCAGATATGTTTTTTTACTGACTCATACTCTATACCCATAATATGTGCTCTGTTCTCTCCTGTGCATACAATTATTTCCTATGCTTCCTTACGACCAATTGTCCTGGTTTGAGGTAAAACAGGACCAATTTTGTTCAGTAACTTTACTTTTTAGCTAGGCCTCTTCTAACTGCCTGTTGTGCAGAAAACTGTTCGCTCTCAGGGTGATAAGACCCATGTTTATAGTTGATGCCCAGGAACGATATGCAGAGAGGCTCTTGCTTATCCTTATTGCTATAAGAACCAAGGCCAGCCAACTTTGTTAGTTGCCCTGTTGGAGGGTCGGAAGCAGAAAAATGTAGATGGGGGTCACACCTGTGGGGAGGAACGGACAGGACAGGTGACCCAAAACTGACCAACAGGGTATTCCATCCCATCTGCCTCATGCTCAGTATAAAAGCTGAAGGATCAAAGGGTCAGCTGTCTTGCTTCAATGGCCGGCATCCTGGGAGGACGCTGTCCATCTGCCTTAGATCCCGATCCTGAATCCAGATCCGGAATCCAGTTCCCGTCCGTCACTGAGTCCAGTCTGGGACTTCCCCAGCGCCTGCTGGTGACGTGATTGTCATCCTGGGAGCTTGATACAGTTTTATATATATTTCATTATTTTTCTTTTTATTATTTTATTATCAATATTTCATTAAAGTAGTTTAGTTCCTTCTAAACTCTTAAGTCTCTTTTTCTCTCTCTTTCTTGCCTCCCGAGCGGAGCAGGAGAGAGAGAGCATCTGTCGTTCCACCGGATTGGGTCAATCTGGCCCAAACCACGACACCAATGAAGATTCATGTAAAACAAAAGACCGTTTTGGTCATATGCAAACATCTCAAATTACTCATAGAAGAAAAGGGCTGTGGCAAGGCTTCCCATGCCACCACACAAACATATGGTGACTTGAAATAAGAGAAAGGCCACATTTACATGTTGCTAAGTAATGGGTTATGCAAAAATAATAAAGCCAAACTTCAATGCACATTTTCCTCGTGTTCCTGAGAACACAGAGAGATACAATCTTGAAAGGCAATTTTCATGGTTCATTAATTCCCTGGTGGGCTGGCTTCAGCAGCCCCGCAATCAGGACAGCTGTTATTTTGTTCACATGAAAAGCATACAGGTGTGCCATAGCTTTGCTACCAAAAACTGTTCAGGAAGGAACTAGTGAAAGGAACGATTCAATTTCTTCTCACAGCCCACATAGAGCAAAAAGGAGAAATCAACAGAACTCACTGCCATAGAATCAGCATACAAACAACTTGGAAGTAGTTGGCTTTGACTTTAATAGCACATATGCTTCATACCACATTTAATATAATCACCCAAAACTCTAATCTATGTGCAATAATCCAGCCTCAGGACATCTAGAGGGGAAAAAGGCGGGGCGTGTGTGGTGTGTTTCAGACCAATAGGCGAATGCAAATTCCATGCATGAAAGCATGAAGGACATGGAATATTAGGAGGCACAACACTCAAGCTCTGCCTTTACAAATCAGCTACATTTATGTGGATCTACAAAGTGAATCAGATGTTACAAAATAAGAATTGTAGCTTGAGTACTGCCACAAAAGGTTATGAGCTGAATGTTTTATCTTTAAGCTATATTCACTCCCTCTGCCTAGGCACTTGAACTGCTATAAAGATAGTATCTAAGGTGGCAATCAGACCTAGCTTCTGCAGCTCCAGCTGATGCAGCTACATGCCAGGAGGGAGCTCTTAAGTTTATTCAGAATGCGAAGGGTGAAAGCAGAAACCTGTACTGTACCAGTATAAATCTGAACATAAAACCTGAATATTTTGCTTTGAAACTTAACAGCTGAAAACTAATCCTAGCATTAACTGATGTATCAGCAGAAATGAACGTAGCAGGAATAAGTATCAGTTACAGTAAGAGCTCGAGGCATAAAAAACTATTGTATGTGATAAAGAGCTGAAGTGAAAGTGGGCAGCATTTTGTGTTAAATGTGTGGACCTGGACCCTGGGCTGCTGTACTAACAGTTTGCCATTTTCCATTACTAGGTATATCTCTTTTCAACTGAAACACCAGATTTTTTTAAAACAAAAAAATAATTCAATCCTGAGTTCAGAGCTTTATGCTACCTGCAGAGAACTGCCAACTCCTCAGAAGCAGACAATCATTTCTACATCAGAGCTCCACTAACTGTTAACCAGACAGAGAGCATGGCACCCTTGCTTGCATTTGGTCTTAAAAGTCCACATTTGAAAACGTCTGGAGAAGGGGGAAAAAAAAAATAATTGAAAAATCCAATTATCCCTCAACAGTCCCTTACCTCTTCACCTTCACAGAAGCTGCCTGAGCCCCGGGGCAGCCGCAGGCCGAGCAGAGCTGTGCCACAGCAATTTGCAGCTATTGAAGAGAACCACAGCAGACACCATCAAACAAACACAGCACCGGTAATGATTCCCAAGCAAGCCGGGACTGTTCTTTAAACAACCTGCCCTCCGGGTGGGGAAGATATATCAGAACAGCAAGATAAATCAGTAAACACTCGCCACTTCAGTGTGGGAGATCAGAAAGCCTGTTTTAGTCATCAGGGTTGTCTGTCTCTTTGGGAATCTGCCAGTTAAGAAAACCAGGAGATGAATAGCAGCCCAGGACACTACTGAGGTTTAACTGAAAATCACGGAATCACGGAATTTTCAGAGTTGGAAGGGACCTCTAGAGATCATCTAGTGTAGAGCACATTACTCAGGACTGCATCCAGGTGGGTCTTGAAAATCTCCAGAGAAGAGGACTACACAACCTCCCTGGGCAGCCTGTTCCAGTGCTCTGTCGTCCTCACCGTAAAGAAGTTTCTTCTTAGGTTTGAATGGAACTTCCTCTGTTCCAACTTGTGCCCGTTGCCCCTCGTCCTGTCACTGGGAACCACTGAAAAGAGGCTGGCTCCATCCTCCTTCAACCCACCCTTTAGATACTTAGAAGCAAGAATAAGGTCTCCCCTTAGCCTTCTCTCCTCCAGGCTAAAGAGTCCCAGCTCTCTCAGCCTTTCCTCATAAGGGAGATGCTGCAATTCCCCCAATCATCTTTGTTGCCCTATGCTGGACTCTCTCCAGTAGTTCCCTGTCCCGCTTGAGCTGGGAAGCCCAGAACTGGACACAGTCTTCCACTTGTGGCCTCACTGATATAGGATGTATTTTAGAAAATGAATGACAAACGTAGTTTAGGGATAAACTAGTCAATAAAGTTAAACTATAGCAGACTATACTGTGTACTTAGCCAAAAGATAACATGAACTTAAAATGCTGCTAAGCTATGAAAACAGAGACTGAGGCCCAAGGATGGGAAGAACTGAGAACATGAACCTACAAGATAAAGGATGGTTTATCATCCGAATGACTAAACCGAGCTCAAAGACTATGTGATAAATGACAGATAGGGGAGCTAACAAGCAAGATAACCAGGAGAAACCGGTACTGTGGTTTGACAATGCTACAATTTGGGAAAGGTGAAAAGTTGACAACGAGGAAGACTGCCAGCCTTCATCCAGAAGACCCCCGAAGAAGACCACCAGATAAGACTGCGCCTGCGCAAGGAGGAGTGAATTAGTTCTTGAAAGGTACCACCTATTCTTGGGAAAGATTTACCTGTTCATGAATATGTATGAGATACTGACATTTAAGATGTAACCTAAAGAAGCTTGGGTGTGCACGATAGGTGGAATGATGCCCCGTGCACCCAGCACTGTAATAAAGAATGCCTGCTTTCTAAAACTTCAAAATAAGTCTTAGAGAGTGTATTTTAACCGGTTTTTCGGTATCATCACCAGTGCCAAGTAGATGGGGAGAAGGACCTCCCTCGACCTACTGGCCACAATCTTCCCTGTGCAGCCCAGGATTCCATTGGCCTTCAAAGCGCCGCTTAGTAATGGCAACCTGAGAGTTGTATTGAAGGGATTCTTCTTTTTCATGTCACGCATCTCCTGTCTCACTCAGCCATCATTAATGCGCCTTGTCTTGGATGTTACTAGTCACCAGCTCCCACATCTCCTGGATACAGACTGACTTTTTCAGAAGCTACCTTCAAAGACTACAGGAGGTAGAGTCAATAAAGTGGAATTATACTCAGAAAGGAAAGGGTATGTGAAAAAAGAGTTGGAGGAAGAGTGGGAAGAGAGGATTCATGCTCAAGTCAAGGCTGAAGCTGTTACCAATCCGTAACAGGAAAAACTCATCTACATGGCATAGGTGAGCAGGCACTTCTCTATTGCAGTGCTGGGGACATGGGGGATAACTCCTCCAAAGACGTGTCCACCTTTGTATTAAAACTCTCCAATTTTATATACACTGACTATTACATATTCAAACAATTAATACATATTAATTGTTATACTCTCTAATGATTGGTCACACATTCCTTGCCTCCTATTAGTGCACAGACTCTGTCTTTCTCTTCCATTGTTCTCTTTTGAGTAGGTGGTATTATTTGGGTAGGTGGTCAATGAATCGGAGGTCGCGGTCTCCCCCTGCCGAAGTTACCTTTTGCCTACTTCTCCTTTAATCTTGGCAGTTCCAGGTGGTTTTTCTCAGATTGCTGACCAGGCACTTTCTAGACAGGAAACTCCTGCTTGTCCCCAATGCTTCATTGTTTCATTGTATAATGGTTAGTTCAAAACTGAATGGTAGGTAGATCATGCCTAGTTACTGGTACAGGCAGTGCTTAACATAAACTATACTCGCTATTAGATCTAACCTTTATATCAAGTTTTTCTTCGATCACATAGATATTTTTATCAATACTCATACCCTAAAATAATCATTAATCACTTCTACCAATGTCTATTGATTGGAATTCTTGATATTCAAATCAATATGGGAAAGGTAAGGGGATTTTCCAAGCAGCATCACTGGTGCATAACAGGTTTCTATGGCAAGTTCCCTTAATTTCAGAGCTTAACAAAATACAATAACTAACAAACACAGTTCCTAAGGCTGCAAAACTCAAAACAAAATACCTCTAGTCTATTCTTCACTGATTCATCTAGTTTCTATTAATTTATTAATACAAATCAATAATTATCTGGTGAGGGTTCTGTAGTTACAAATTTCAGAATACACAACACTAACATTTTATTTTCTACTGTAACAAAAATCTAATGATTTCGCAACAAAGCCAATGGGCCACAGGTTGACTAGGAGATGTGTGTTGGGATCAAACTAAGCAGCAGGATAACAATGTCATCCACCGCAGAAATTATACATGCTGATCCTCCAGAAATAGGCCCTGGCCACAATCCCATCCTGTACACACAGCACTGTATACCAAAAAAAGAAAGCAAATATTGCAAAGTTTAGTCTAAGTGACCCAAGTGCCTAATTCACAGATGGCATGATACTGTCACTATTAGGAGGAAGAGTTTAAAACAAACCAGGCCAACTGCAAAGTTCCCTCCATCTCAGCCACGTCCACACCTCAACTTGTTTGCATGTTGCTGCTCTGATCTGCAAGGAAGATTTTAACACTAAAGTCTTCACCCCTCTATTCAGAAACCAAATTTTTTTCTTGCAACAATTCAGGATACTGTCATAATCACTGAAGATAGCACATTGCACTATTTCAGATGAAGAAACAGGGTTTGCCAACTCTGTGTCAGACTGGTGATGCTCCTAGTCTGCTGACCCTGTACTCTTACCACATATGCAGAGTGTTGTCCCAAATCTGGGTTCTTTACCCAGTGCGCAAAGAGCCAATCCACACACAGTTGAGATATTTGTTTATTTCATGTCTGCACAGAGATGGGTGCTAGGTGGTTCATCCACAAAGCTAGCACACCTTGGCTTATACATTATAAGCTTTTATATTTTATAAAAATTGACTAATTAGCATACTATACTTATTATTGGTGGCTCATTATTTCACAAAAAACTCCTGTTGGCTACTTGTATTCTCACTTCAAATTAAAGGTACAGCACATTCGTAAATTACTATGCACACTCAGTGAGTAGAGGGCTCATCTAGGAGGCATATAGCTTAAGATTTGGAGGTGCGGTTTTCACATCATAATGAGCTAAGTTCACATAAAGGACACATACTTTTTACTTTCAACACTTTATAACAACCTTGCAGTTTTTAAGGGAATGCCCCTGTTTTCCGAGTTAGGTTCCTTGTGTCTTTTTGCTATCTACAGGCTGATACAACACATCTGTTTCCTTTGATTGCCCAAGGTCTTTTCTACATTAGCAACATCTTCTCCGCTTGCCTTCATCAACAGGAACCTGCCCAAGTTGAGAAAGCACAACTGGATCCCTAGCAGGATCTGTCACCAGAAACCTAAGTGCACAACTCGTTTAGACATTTCTATAGTACCTAATGCATTGGAACTGGGGACCGTCTTGTTAACTGTATAAATATGTAATTCTGTAACTCCTACTATGCAATGAACATCTGTTTTCATTGAATTGTTAACATTAAAACCTTGCTCATCTTCCTGGCTGCTCACAATAAAGTCAACCACATCAGTGCTATAATTCTTACTTCCAACATGCGCTATCCGGCACTGGTTTGAATTTAATCTCATCTGCTATGATTCTTCAAATCTTTGCATCTCTGTGAAGTCCTGCCAATGCACTGTGATCTCTTCTCTAGTTTTTTGCTAAAATACAGCTGTCTGACACTTGCAAATTCTGTCTCCTTGCTGTTGACCTCTTCTGTTTATCAATACACTAGCAGATGAAGAACAATTTATTGTTTTACTTCTAGTCCAAATTTTGATAGCTCATGTGAAAGAAAAGAATATTTAGAATTTGGATTTCCTTCCCACTGCAACAGCACAACTCAAGATAAACAGGAAATCTATGACATGGGGAGACAAACTAGACATGCAAAAGGTACTGGTTATAGGCAGGAAACCAGTAACTACTCAGAACTGTCTTCTCTGGTTCAAAAAAAGAGCAGGCAACAGACTTTTACCCAAGAACATGCCAGATTAATCAATAAAAAATATATTTTTAGTGTTTTATTTTCAAGTAGCTTTATTACTGCTGTAGCTTTAGTACTGTTGTTTGCTTATCTTACATTTAAGGAGAGCTCAAATCCTGTCTTTTGTGTGTGTGACACTGACCTTGTCAAACCTAAGCTAGGGATCTCAAGTAATTCCTGTAGGTACCACTCCATACTTCATGAGTGTAACCTAGAAGCAAAATTGCATCAGTGTTTTCAGAGCAGGACTCTCCCAATACTTTCTCAAGGTGAGGAGTCAGAATCCTGCAGTTTGTTTTTTCCTTATTGCTCACCCAATAACCATTCTCTAAAATACATCACTTAAAAATGGTAGTTACCAAGCCTCCAGCATAAACCAGTAAGAAAAAAGGTCATTTGAGTTTTTCAGTTTTGTGGTATCAGTGCAATATACACACCCCAAAGACCATGCAGAAAGAGTGGCATAAGCTCCCTCTACACTGTAGCAGCTTTTCGCATTTCTTGTTGGCTAGGAAGACAGCAATTTAGAAGGGAATGGGCTTTGGAGGATAATCTTAATGGTTAAAACTAGGGAAAAGCTCAGTCCAAGTAGGATTTTTATGAAAGTCTGGTGTGGTGGTGTTTTCAAAAATAACATTCAAAGGAAGGTACCTGCGTGAATACCATTCCAAAGGAGAAACACTCCCCCCTACAACTTGACAAGAGTATCTCAGTTTGATAGGGTTACCCTCATTTCTCACATACTATTACTAAATCCTGGGATGAGCTGTTAAGGCCTGTGGTAGCTGTTAAGGCCTGTTAAAGCTCTAGAATCAAGTGTAAAGAAAAATTACTTTAAAGCAGCAGAGACAGTCATCTTACAAAATCTTACATGAGACCTCTGAAATCTAAGTGCATTCTCTGACAGCCATTTAAAGCTGTTGCTTTCAGCAGAGATGCAGTTACCTACCACTAAGCAATTATATTGAAGCCTTCTCTATTTTGTGTCAAAAATGGTGTTCAGTTGCTGTGAGAAGCAAAGGCGCTGCCCTCCTTGGCCCACACTCAGGGCCAGTCAGTGTGGGCCAAGGACTCACATTGGCTCACGAGGCTTTTGCCTGTGAGTATGCCACAGTGGTACTACTCATGTTTCTATTGCACTGCAGTTAAGAGCTGCCATTGCTCTTGAGGAATAGAGAAAGCAATCACATCAAAGCATGCTACAATGGCTTTTAGAAATAACCAGAAATACTAAGGACAGCAAGCTAAAGTCAGCAGCACTGGATCCTCTGTATCACAACGAAGAGACTGACTGCCTAGTGCAGCTCTGAGCATACTCCCTTCAGCTCTAGTACATCTGTGGAGAGGACACACACTCCAGCCCTAATTGGCTGATGGTTCCCACTGAGAGCTGTACAGATGGGGTTTCTCATTAGCAATTAGCATTCATTTTAACCTGAAGACAACGGCATCATGTATGTTATGGAGTCCACCTAGGAAACAAATGATGTTTAAGAAGACAGCAAAGACATAAAATCTTTTTCACCATCAGATTATCTTGATTTGGTCTTTCAAGTATCTACATGGTATCTCAAGTACTTAAAAAAAGCTAAAAAAAAATACAATACTCTTTTATCCTGTGCCAAGTCTAAGTTCTGTAGGAGCCCTAACTATAGTTTTGCAACAGCTCAGCCAGAACAAATAGCGTTTTCTATTTTCACACATTCAAGCTTGCTTCTTTTCGTGTTTCCAGTTCTGTGCGGTGCTATCATGGAAACATAAGTTCTGCTTTTGCCAGACATCTTTTATGTAACTTCAGCCAATTCAAAACCAAATAGCATTTCCATATCTGCTGCAATGTATATTTGCTGTGCCGTTCACAAGACTAAGGCCTTCATTTAAAGGGTTTTTATGCTCAAAAGTTTACAATCCTTCCGGCCCACAAAGTTAGACCCCTTAGAATGGTTTTCCTTCTGCTACACAAGACAAATGTGATGTGACAAATCTTACAAGCAACAGGGCTTATAATATAATTCACACAAGCACAGGTAACATAGTTTCAGGGGTGCATCCTCTTTCTTTTCTCAAACCAAGAACCCCATAGAAAATTTTGTTGTGAAAACAGATCCTCACACACACTTGGTTTCAAAAGCTTTCAACAAATACTCTTTATTAATACTGGAAAAAAGCTTTCAATAATGTATTATTACATCATCTAAATGCTTGTCCTATGGACAGTCTACTTAAGAAGTCCATTTAATGTATCACACCACCATTAGCATACTACAGATTGGTAACAGACTATGGAAAGCAGGTATTTTTCTGCTATGATCTTTACAGGCACATCACAGCCAAAAGTTTTTCCAGTGAGTCACGTTTTCACAAACATCATACTCCTTGTGTTGTGCTTGGAAATGAAGGCAAAACACTGATCACCCCTGGCAGACTTTTGTGTCTCCCACCCAGATCGCTTCAGCAGTCCAGGGAGATGAAGCTAATCCAGGAGCTATATGCAGAATGGAAAAGTTCCTCTTCAGAGGTGAACTGCCATTGATTTCCATGACACGCCGTATTTCAGGCCTTGACTTCTGCTTACGATACCAGCTTTCATTTTCCTCAAGAGATGGAAGATTCTGTTTTCCACCTCAACTTTCCACCTGTCAAGTGGCAAAATCACTCAAATTTGCAGGTCTGAAGACAGAAGGATCCAGGATGCTCTTTTTATAGGCTGCTATGTAACTATTGATGGTACTTTCATCTGATGATGATTACCTTCACTGTAAATGGACAGGGTACGGTTTGTTCTGAGCCCATTGAGGACCCTCAGAAGTGCCCCTGTATCAGACCAATGCTCATTCTAGTTTTAATATCTTGCTTCCAGTGACATCCAGCAAGGCTATTACAAAGGAAACCCAGAGTAGAACACCACTGAATGCTTGGAGGATAATCTGACCCCAAGGAAGCGCCTTGAAAGTCACAGGAATCACATCCTGCCTCAAGTTAACTGCTTATGCTTTTTCATATTCATTACAGTAATATCAAGAATCCTTCTCAACCACTACTGTCACATCAGTTTGTGAATTCTGCAAGTGACAGGTAAGTTAGATATGATCTGGAAAACAAATTTTGAACATTTTTCTAATTAGCATGAGAAGACAAATCTTGAACTATCCCTGTGTGGACATTTAACTAAGAAATAGTGAAACCTTAACAGAGTTAATCAAACCCTTTCATTAATTCAAAATATAGTATAATACAATTCTGAAGTATAATTTAACCATTATTTAACCAATATTGCATAAGATATGCAATAATTTTCTTAAATATTTTCCAAAAAAGGTTAAGGTTTGGAGATTCATTGTTATTTCCCCTGTCCATGAACAGTTACACTGCAGATTTACGAAGATAATGAACTCAGTTCTTAAAATTATTTTCAAGAGGAGGTAACTGAGCTTTCAAAGTGTGGATGCAGGGCACTTACTTCCTTCTAACTAGTTGGAATAAGCCTCAATTTCAAAGATACTAGCAGCAAAATTCCTGTTGGCATCAAGAAAGCATGAAAAACCTCAGGATCAGATAATGTAATTCCTCCTGTAGAGAGGAAAAAATGATTCCTATATAATTTTTTCAAATGTTGTGTTAATATATATTCTGATGTTTTTGTTACTGGAGCTGAACTGGAGATCATTTTAACATAGCTCATTCTTGGCTAATAGATATTAAAAAAAACCCCAAAACCAAAAAAACAAACAAAAAAGTCCCATTGAAACCTCACTTTTCCCCAGCTACGATCCAACTCAGCTCTCTTTCCATTCTAGGAAACTTCAGAGAGTCAGTGCTTCCTAGTAAAGGTCCTGCCAGAAAAATTACCAAAATGAAATGTGGAACATCCACTTCTCTGATGTACAGGATTGTTATTTATGGTATGTTTTGGAGTTTTGTCCAAAGTCTATTTAAATTACTCAAAACACTGGGGCTTCCACTATTTCCCTTGAGAAATTTCACACTTAGCTTTCACCATTACAGGTTTTTTTCTTTGCCACATGGGTATCTTTCTCCGGTTGCTCAATTTCATCTTCATTTTGGCAGATGTAGTTGCCAAGCCACTATCCATCATATCTGAGAAGTTGTGGCGGTCTGGTGAAGGTCCCACTGACTGGAAAAGGGGGAACATAACCCCCATTTTCAAAAATGGTAAAAAAGATGACCCAGAGAACTACAGGCCAGACAATCTCACCTCTGTGCCCGGCAAGATCACGGAGTAGATTGTCCTGGAAACTCTGCTAAAGCACATGGAAAATAAGGAGGTGATTGATGGCAGCCAGCATGGCTTCGCTAAGGCCAAATCATGCCTGACAAACTTGGTGGCCTTCTACAACTAGGTTGCAGCCTTGGTGGATAAGGGGAGAGAAACAGGTGTCATCTACGTGCACTTGTGCAAGGCATTTGACACTGTCACACATGATATCTTGGTCTTTAAATTGGAGAGACATAGATTTGATGGATGGACCACTCGGTGGATAAGAAATTGGCTGGATGGTTGCACTCAAAGAGTTGCGGTCAACAAGTCGATGTCCAGCTGGCTTGCAGTGACAAGTGGTGTTCCTCAGGGGTCGGTACTGGGACTGGTACTATTGAACATCTTTGTGGGTGACATGGATGTAGGGACTGAGTGCACCCTCAGCAAGTTTACCCATGTCACCAAGTTGTGTGGAATGGTCGACACACTGGAGGGAAGGGATGCCATCCAGAGGGACCTGGACAGGCTTCAGAGGTGGGCCTGTGCCAACCTCATGAAGTTCAATAAGGTCAAGTGCATGTGGGTCGAGGCAATCCCACGCACAAATATAGGCTGGGTGAAGAATGGATTGAGAGCAGCCCTGAGGAGAGGGACTTGGGAGTGTTGGTTGAGGAGAAGCTCAACATGAGCCGGCAATGTGCGCTCACAGCCCAGAAGGCCAACCGCCACTCTACTCTGCTCTCATGAGACCCCACCTGGAGTACTGTGTCCCACTCTGGAGCCCCTAGCATAAGAAGGACATGGACCTGTTGGAGTGGGTCCAGAGGAGGCCCATCAAGATGACCCTCTGCTATGAGGACGGGCTGAGAGAGTTGGGGTTGTTCAGCCTGGAGAAGAGAAGGCTCTGCGGAGACCTTACAGCAGCCTTGCAGTACCTAAAGGGGGCCTACAAGAAAGCTGGAGAGGCACTTTTTACAAGGGCATGTAGTGACAGGACGACAGGTAATGGTTTCAAACTAGAAGAGGGTAGATTTAGATTAGATCTCAGGAAGAAATTCTTTACTGTGAGGGCAGTGAGGCACTGGAACAGGTTGCCCAGGGAAGCTGTGGAGGCCCCATCCCTGGAAGTGTTCAAGGCCAGGTTGGATGGGGGTTTGAGCAATCTGGTTGAGTAGCAGGTGTCCTTGCCCATAGCAAGGGGGTTGGAATTAGATGATCTTTAAGGTCCCTTCCAACCTAGACCATTCTATGATTCTGCGATTTTAACTCTTCATTGTTCAAGAGCTCATCTCTTTGCTGTTCCTGCTCTTTTTGAAGACCATGCTACATGCTTTCCGATCCATCTACATCATTTGTCATTGTTTTCTTCTCCCCGTCAAATTAAGCTCCCTCTCCCCAGTCATCTTATTCATTTCATATGCCCCAAAAGATTATCAGAAAGGGCTACAATGAACTCCTGTTAGCCTGTGTTACAGCTCTTCTGCCTACACCCTTAGTCATGTTTAAGAATTTGCTTCTTCAGCCTCTCTTCATTGTTTCCAGTTTGTGTTTTGGTATTCTGTTGTTTAAAGAATACTGTTGGCTTTGATGTGATTACAATTCGCTAGGAGCACTACTGCCTTTTCTTTACTAGTTTGGCTGTGATATTTTTAGCCCTACATAATTTTTCCAATAAGCTGCAATAAGAACGTTGTTTCCCCTTGAATGTAAGGGCAGAAAGCTGTCCTGTGGCAGGTGCTCAGCACTCTTAGAATATGCCCTTTCAGTCACTGAAGAGGAAAAACAATAAACAGGTTGTACTGGTCACATCAAAGACTTTACTTGGTCTTCAGGAGTGTTAATATGCAGATACCTAGAAGACACCTGAGGCAAATCTATTTGAAAGCCTCCCCAGTAGGACACTTGGGAGCTTAGAGTGCAAGTGCAGAGTTTTACTGGGTTGGACAAGGATCCTGTGTGTTCGGTAACACTCAATGGATTCCTTTGTAATGAGCTTTTACTGAAGGAGCGGAAGAACTGGAAGTGTGACCTTTTACTGTCCAAAGGGAGAAGGAAAGTAGGCTTGAATACTTCTATTAGAGAAATATTAACACTAGGCTGAGTGGTTTTTGTCCTTTTTCCATCTCATGCCTATGGCCTGTCACCTCAATAAAAAAGGGCTGAGGATTTCTGACGCATTTTCTGTATCTACAGGGTCCTTTCCATGTACTTCCCAGACCTGAAAGCATTGATATAGCCCACATTGTTGTCTCATTGTAGCTTGTCTGCTCCTCCACACTAGCTTGTCTGCTCCTCCATGCTAAGTAGTCTGAATTCACAGCTAGGTCTAAAACTTAAGACCTGACATATTACAAGTATCACTGGGAGGCTATGTCTGAGTAAAGGTTTACTTTCTCTTATTGCTATTTTACACAGAAGATTTTGTAGTTTTTGCTGTACTGACTATTTCTTTTAGCATCCAGTATCTAGAATAGCTACTTCATATTACCGTATAGCTCTAAATCAGTCAATACAGTCTTCCCAGCTTCCAGACAGCTGTAAGCCCAGCTATGCTTTTAGGGCAGGTTCCTTTCAGGCCTTCCATATGCAGAAGGCAGTAAACAAGCCAAGTTACCAGGAAAGCTACAGTATCTTACTCAACAAATGGACAAGGATAACATTCATCCTTCACTTGGGATATACAAATATCCTGTCAAGAGGCACACCTTTTCCATCCATTTATAAAATGCATAGAAGTTATGCTGACTTACAAAAACAAAGCTAAGTGCTGCAGATGGCATTGTATATAGATACAAGGAATAGCATTAATAGGTGGAGGGGAAGAGGAAACTGTTTTAACTTCTTATGCTCTTCTGGTGTACCATGCCTCCACCATTTAAAAGCCGACTTTGTCTGACTTACCTTGGCTTTAGCACTTAGAAAGCACAGTGCACTCCCATCAAGAAAACTGGAATACATGTATCCTGGAGTTCCTTATTAATCTCTTCAGTTTCCAGGTCAGCTTGACACAGTTTGTCAGTCAAAAGGCAGACTTGCAGTCCAGTACTGAAGGACTCCAAATTCAATCCGAGCTTGAAAGGCTAGTACAACCTACAACTTTCCTGTTCCCAGATCAGGATTAGTGACACACTTGACACCACACTTCTGGCACTCAAAAAGCATGGTCAAACTTCTTCATTTCTCCCTTTCTTCCTTGCATAGGGCAACATATGAACTAGTTCAGGCTTCAGAATGTGTCAGTAACCCCAGGACATAAGGAGAATCCAGACAAAACCTGTAAATTGTTACTGTGCTCTAGGCCTCAATGTTACTGTGAGGTAGGTACAGGTCTGATGACATGTGCTGCAATCAGAAACGCATTTTTTCAAAACTAACTTTAGGGCTATGCCACACAGCCAAGAACCTAAAAAGCAGTTCATGTAGGTGGATGTTTAATCCCATGGGGTTTCCAAGCAGAGACAACAGCACCCTGCAAAATTAGGACCTCCAATTCACAATTTATTTATAAAAATTGGATTACCTCTACAATGAACATATGTCAAAGCAAGCCATAAATTAGGATATCAGAAGGCAAGCAGGGATGCCAAGACAAGATGGCTTCAAAATGGGTCATTTTCCAACTCAAATGCACTAAAATACCCCTGCCACAACCATTAAAGAAACACAGCAGCCTTAACTCACCATCGCTGTGCTTCACTTTTACAGTGGTATAATATCCTCTGGTAACGAACTAGGCTGGTCTAAAGCAACCAGTCCAAGCCAGACATCAGCAGGATGCCAACAAAACAAGTAACTGTTGTAGTATCTTATGCTGCTATGTTCTTTTCCAAATGGTTATTCCCTTTTTATAAAGTCACTTTCATACCACCCATTTACTTTTTTGTATACATCAATGAAGTAATTTTTGCCCTACTCTTGAACACACATTGCTCACTGGGACTATTTGACCAGCTTTGGTCCAAAACACTTCTTTGGGCAAATTAAGTCTATCATTTGCTTTGTTCTTCTCCATAATGAAGTTTTCAACTACATTGCCAGTGTTTTCAGACACCTTGAAATACAGATTGGCATTTGGAGAGAGATGTGCTACGCTGAGAAACAGAACAGTAATTGTTACTAATCAGCTATAAAGACAAGAAAAAGAATGCTGTAATACACAAGAATACAGACCTACAACTCTCTTCCTTTCCTTAGTTTCCTCATACATGTGGAAAAGGCAGGACAGCACATCTTTTCCCATTTTGAATCTGAATTCAGAACTAAATGCCCTTAAATAAACAATGGAAGTAGGGCCAGACCTTCAAATGCGGAATCCGAGGCACAGGATTTTAACTGAAAGGTTTGAAG
This sequence comes from Burhinus oedicnemus, assembly GCA_008921705.1. Taxonomy (NCBI): domain Eukaryota; kingdom Metazoa; phylum Chordata; class Aves; order Charadriiformes; family Burhinidae; genus Burhinus; species Burhinus oedicnemus. The sequence goes on along the minus strand of VFFE01007659.1, from coordinate 485,388 downwards.
GCAGGCAGCATTTCTGCCCTCAGACACATGTTGCTGTCCCTGAGGACAGACACTGGCCATGGGGAACCTTCAGCAGAAAACGCTGTCCCAGAGCACCCCAGAAAGCGAGCTCAAAAGCAACAGCTGTTGGAAGTTTCCATGTGACAGGTTGGAAAGCTCAACCAAGATACTTCTGTTGTCAAGCTGCAAGCTGATAGTTAAGTAACTGCTTTGAAAAACTATACTGTTTCTGTAGGCAAAAGAACTCATTTAATGAACTCTTCATTTGTTGCTCTGATACCATCAGTACTGCAAATCAGGAAAAAAGTATAGGTTTTGTGATTTGCCATTTTAAATAGGTCTTTCTACGATTTTCCCAGAGAGCCCATCAGCAGAAATACATGTAAAAGATGACAAGCAAATACCAAATCGCTGAATTCAGTTACCCATTTCCTCAAGGAGACAACACGGTCTACTTTTGCTGCCCTTAGCACATAGCAGACCAGTTTATTCACCCTGAGCTTGGTGGGGCTCCCGAGTAACCCAGCCAAACACTTAGTAAGTCCTAACAGTGCATTCAGTTGTGTAATACTGGGCAACTCCTGATAGCAAAGCTGGCAACACCATTTCCAGAGATGTAGCAACCCACACAGTATCGTCATCCAACAGTATCGCTTCATATGTTTATAAACAAGTTCAATGCTAGGGCATTTTCACCACCTTGGAGGAGGACTCTATGCTGTGTTCCCTTTATAGAGAGCATTATGAACTCAAGAAATACACTTGTCAGAAGTTTCTAAAGCTAGCCTAGGGTGACACACAAGAAAGATCAAACCACCTCTTCTCTCCAGGGTTTCAGTGCTGCTTATACTTCAATTCTGTACCACTAGTACATCAACAGCCTTTTTAGGACTGACCATTTCATCTCCCCACCAATCATAAAGCCTCTGGTCCAGGAAGGTTAGTAAGCTCTGGCTTTGTCTAATTCACATGAATAGTTCCGCTGAGACTAATAAGACAAGGTAGTATATAGACTTAAGTACTTTCCTGCATTGGGGCTAAAGCCTCCTAAACCATTTTAACCACAAGAGAAACAAAAATCAGATCCTCAAGCTTTTACTTTTGAGCATTATATCATATTATGAAGTTCCCAGATCCCTTCCTTCTGAATTGGAGCCAAAAGCAGGCTTGCCCAGAAAATAGCAAAATTTTTTAGTTGCCCAGGGTTTTCCCACATCTTGTACCATTTCACATTTTCTTTCCTTTTGTTTATATGATTTTTCTGACATCCAAAGACCAGCCCCACTTCCTTAAAGAAAAGAAGCAGGAAACCAACGCCCTAGTGCCAGCAACAGCAACTTGTCAAGCCAACTATAAATGCTTTCTCATGTATTTTAGAGAAGCATTAGTCCATGAACTTCAGTAACAGTACTCTTTTCTGGCAACGTATTGTCACCAACCCCTTATCCTGTCCAGTTACACCAGAGATCTCCATGTGGATCTATAGTGCATACTAAAAAGGATCTGACAATTAAAACAGTATTTCCAAACCTGAGCTCACTCATCCTGACAAGTTGCTTCCTCTGCAAAATTTGTACAGTGATCTTTATAACTGCATGCATTTTGAATATGTTTACAAGTACAGGATCTCTGTCCCATTCTCTTTTCACTTCTGAACCTGCAGGATTTCCAAGCAAGATTATTATTTCAGGATTACTCCAAGCAATAATCAAAGAGAAGCTGGAGTTTTCAGAACCATACTTAATGGCCCCATTTTGTCAACACCATTCAGGAGGATGCTATTGTGTGTAGGACCTCTCAGCTTTAAGCTCTTTATTAAAAAAAGCTGCTCAGGTTAACTTCCTCAGTGAGTAATGCTCAACATAGCAATTCCTGCCCTGTTTTCAATGCCCTGATGAGCAAAAATAAAAGCAGGGCTTTAGCCAAGAATGGGGTGAAAAGGACTCCTGCTGTAAGTGGTCTTTCAAAGGAATATCAAATTATAGCAAAAATGCTTAGGCTTTTCCATCCCCTACTGCTGGCATCAAAAAAGCTGTCCTAGAGACCACTGGTAAGAATCAACATCAACCACTGAAGCATCCAGATGCACATGTAGGGAAACAGCCTGTCCCATGAGCCAGAGCGCTCTTCAGCAAAAGAACTACGATGCAGCACTGCAACAGAAAGCTCAGAAGACCAAAGGTGAAACTCACTTTCTAAGGTGTTGTTTCAGAAATTCAGTTATATGCTGAACTGTAACAAAAGTGTACACTTGAAGTTCAGAGAAAGGCTGCAGCTCTGTGCCGAATCACAATCTCCCTTTTAACAAGGAGGCTGATCAGAATCCTGCTTTAGATGCTTGATCAACTGTAGTGAGACTTTAACTTCGAGGTTTTGCACTGTTTACAGAAGTGGAGAAATATGAGGTGTCTCTGGAACAAGATAAGGTAAGTTGCTCTCCACCCATCTCTTCAGGGACTAAAATAAGGCACTTAAAATATACAGATCTTGCCTGAACCTGGCAACAGATCTTGATGCTTGTCCCGGCTTCAGCTGGGATTGAGTTAATTGAGGTGAGAGGCTTGCCAAGCTTATGAAGAGGGCTCTAGAGTTGCTGGGGGAGGGGAACCTCAGTCCATCCCACTCCTACAAGTATGATACCAATACCAGTAACAGACGTCCAGAACCTGGAGAGGAATCACAGGTCAGCAGGAAAGCACATGGAGTGCAGCACAAAGAATACCAGCCACTCCAGCCAGTAAGTTAGCTTCATCAGGAGCCCAACTTAAATGTCTCTATGCAAACGCACATCGGGAGCACAGGGAATAAACAAGAGGAGTTAGAGACATGCACACAACTGCAGGGCTATGATCTTATTGGCATCACTGAGACATGGTGGGATGGCTCCTATGACTGGAGTGTTGGAATGGAAAGATACAGACTCTTCAGGAAGGACAGGCAGGGGAGATGAGGAGGGGGTGTTGCCCTCTATGTCAAGGACCAGCTGGAGTGCACAGAGCTCCACCTGGGGATGGATGAGGAGCTGACCGAGAGTTTATGGGTCAGGCTTAAAGGGCAGGCAGGCATGACATTACAGTACGCATCTGCTACAGGGCACTCAACCAGGAAGACCGAGCAGATGAGGCCCTCTATAGACACATAGGAGCAGCCTCACGTTCGCAAGCCCCAATGCCCATGGGGGACTTCAACCACCCCACTATCTGTTGGAGGGACAACACAGCAGGGCATAAACAACCCCAGAGGTTCCTGGAATGTGTCAGTGATAACTTCCTTCTCCAAGTGACAGAGGAGGCAATGAGGAGAGTTGCCATGCTGGACCTTGTTCTCACCAACAAGGAGGGGCTGGTGGGGAATGTCACGCTCAAGGGCAGCCTTGTCTGCAGTGACGATGAGCTGGTGGAGTTCAAGATCCTTAGGGCAGCAAGGAGGGCGCACAGTAAGCTTGTTACCCTGGACTTCAGGAGAGCAGACTTTGGCTTCTTCAGGGACCTGCTTGGCAGAGTACCATGGGATAAAGCCCTGGAGGGAAGAAGGGCCCAAGAAAGCTGGGTAATACTCAAGGATCACCTCCTCCAAGCTCAGGTTGGATGAGGCTTTGAGCAACCAGGTCTAGTGGGAGATGTCCTTGCCCATGGCAAGCGGGTTGGAACTAGATGATCTTTAAGGTCCCTTCCAACTTAAACCATGACTCTATGATGCTGTGATTCTCATCAACCAACATGCCCCAAGTCCGTCTCCTCAGGGCTGCTCTTGATGCATTCTCCTCTCAGCCTGTATTTGTGCATGGGATTGCCCCAACCCATGTGCAGGACCTTACACTTGGCCTTGTTGAACTTCATGAGTTTGGCACAGGCCCACCTCTGTAGCCTGTCCAGGTCCCTCTGGATAGCATCCCTTCCCTCCAGTGTGTCAACAGCTCCACACAGCTTGGTGTCGTTGGCAAACTTGCTGAGGGTGCACTCAATCCCTACATCCATGTCACCAACAAAGATGTTAAATAATACCAGTCCCAGTACCAATCCTTGAGGACCACCACTTATCACTGCATGCCACTTGGACATCAAGCCATTCATTGCAACTCTTTGAGCGCAACCATCCAGACAGGGCCTTATCCACCGAGTGGTCCGTTGGTCAAATCCATGTATCTCCAGTTTAGAGACCAGGATATCATGTGGGACAGTGTCAAATGCTTTGCACAGGTCCAAGTAGATGACATCTGCTGCTCTCCTCTCATCCACCAATGCTGTAACCTCGTTGTAGAAGACCACCAAATATGTCAGGCACAATTTGGCCTTAGTGAAGCCATGCTGGCTGCCACAAATCACCTCCTTAAAGAAGCTCAACATAAGCTGGCAAGGCACACTTGCAGCCCAGAAAGCCAACCGCATCCTGGGCTGCCTCAAAAGAAGCGTGGCCAGCAGGTTGAGGGAGGTGATTCTGCCCCTCTACTCTGCTCTTGTGAGGCCCCACCTGGAGTACTATGTCCAGCTCTGGGCCCCCTCAACATAAGAAAGACATGGACCTGTTGGATCGAGTCCAGAGGACAGCCACAAAGCTGATCAGAGAGCTGGAATACCTCTCCTATGAAGACAGGCTGAGAGAGTTGGGGTTGTTCAGCCTGGCGAAGAGAAGGCTCTGCAGAGACCTTATAGTGGCCTTCCAGTACCTAAAGGGGGCCTATAGGAAAGGTGGAGAGGGCCTCTTTATCATAGAGTGTAGCAATAGGACGAGGGTAATGGTTTTAAACTGGAAGAGGGTTGGGGGACAGGGTGGTTGGAACTAGATGACCTTTAAGGTCTCTTCCAACTCTAACCATTCTATGCTTCTTTGAATTTTCTTTCTAGTTTCAGATTTAATATGAGAAAAATGTTGGTAACACATATTGTTTTAGTTGTTGCTAAGTAACATTTACATTAGTCAAGGACTTTTTCAGCTTCCCACAGAAGCTGAGAGGGAGCATAGACAGGACAAGGTTGCCAAAGGAATTTTCCATTACCACAGATGTCATGCTCAGTATATAAATATGGGTTGGCTGTGGGGGCAGGAATCCGCAATCACTGCTCAGGATGGGTTGGGCAAGTGATCATTACGTGGTGAGAGCAACTTGTGTTGTATCACTTTATTTTCTATATTCTTTTATCATTATTACTATTATTATTTTTCATTAATGTTCCATTAACCTGTCTTTAGTTCAACCCACAAGGTTTCTTTTTTTACCCCTCCTTTTCTCCCTCTTCTCCTTAACCTATTGGGGGGAAAAAGGGGGCAGTGAGCAAGTGGCTGTGTGGTCCTAGCTGCTGGCTGGAGTTAAACCACAACAACACTTAAACTGAATGAAGTATTCAGGTACATGAGTTCTGCTATCTGAAAAGCTTGCCTAGCTGATCCCATTAGTGACATTGCTATCTGCAGCTTTGGGGGAAGGCAGGGCGTGGGGGAGTATCAGAGAGATAAATTACAAGTGGGAAAAACCAAACACACAGGACAACCAGGGGCAGAGGACAAAACAATACAAGCTGCTTACAAAAAAAAGTACCTGGCCCCACTCCTGCTTATCTGTGGTTCACAAGCATTGCTCAGGGAGAGATGGCACAAAGGGGTTACCAAAGAAAGCAATATAGCTGCACATCACTACTTGCCTTCCCCAGCCCTTCTCAGTCAGGCTGCTATACCTCCCCTTACACAGAGCAGCAACTCACTCCACCAGTGCTCCCAATGCCCTGCAAACAGCAGTATTTGCAGTCAGGTTCTTCACAGTCATTAGACCTTTCTATCAGATGCCTGTATTTTCACTGAGCACTTGAAAACAAGTACTTTTTTAAGACAACATCCACCACACAATGAAATCAAGTGTACGCTTCATACTCATCTTGGAAGCAGACTACACACCTGTGGTTCAAGGAAGAAGCCAGTCACAATTCAGGACGTGTCAGAAGTAAAAATAAGCAACGTCCAAATCTAATTCATTGAACCCTGCGGATAACTGCTTTGGCAGGAAGGATACGTAAGTCTGAGGAGAGCAGTGTTTGTCAAGAGCACAGAAATCATGCCAAATTTCCCTTCAGTCTGGCAGCAATTTTTCAGTTGATGACTTCTGGGAACACTCTGTAACAGCCTACTGTAAACTAATAAGTAATCAAGCAGAGCCCATTTTGTCATTTGAGACAAAGGTTCAGTAAGTTTTCTGTTAAAAATTTAAACACTTCTACATTTCAGGTAATAAGTGAGGTTTATATAATGGACCCTCTTATCCAGGGAGGGAATGCCTCTCTAATATCTTCATGGTGAGATAATTTAATAAAGTAGCACATACTTTATGAAACTCATTTGTGTAAAGAGGAATGGAAGCAATTTCAATCACCTCTTCAATTACTTCACCTTTGAACAGCAGTTACAAAACTGAAAGCTCCAAGTGACTGCATAGCAAATCATCCCTGGGCATTTAGAATGAATGTCTAGATTCTTAAAAATCAGGCAAATAACATTGTGTTAATTAATGTACCAATTCTTAAACTGCTCCAAAACAGTTTAACATTTGTAAGCTGTTCAGATCACCCAACTTAGTGAACAATTTGATCTCCCTTATTTTTATAAATCACTGTTCATTTCACCCCTACTTCTTGAAAGAAGTATGTGTAATCATTGAACTGCAGCAGACTATCATTTAAGTGCATAGAATATGACGGCACCTGACACAGGCCCTAAGCTACCACACAAATGATACTTATATACACTTACATATACTATCGAAATGATACTTATAAACTAGAATGAATAAGAACAAAGACACAAAGTTAAACTTCAAGAGTTAGAAAATATAAATATTAAGATAATCTGGACACTTAGCACGGAAAATTTCAGCCTTCAAGTTTGCCAAGTTCAAAAGCAGCTAAAACCAGCCTCTGCTGAATGGTATCATCTTATCTAACTGAGGACTAATTATCCACCATATGTTTGGACAACACGCCTGATCTCAGTTAGGGTTAATACACGCCTATTATATTACCAAATAAAAAAGAGTAATAAGAATTACAAAGCCAATAATAGTGATATTGCATTAACAGTTGCAGAACCAACTGTTACTTGGTTCACTGGGTTCTATCATCAAGGGCTCAGGAGACAAGTCTCTAACATCAATACAAACCATTTTGGCCCTGTACATAGTGAAACAGCAGACACAACAGAAAAGAATTATGCAGAGGCTTTTTTCCTTCCATCTTTCCTAACTGTTTCAGTCAGGAAAATCCAATATACAAAATACTTTCCATAGTGCAATACTATGGTGGTTTTAAGGATGCATGAACCACCATCTCATCTAAGAGGAGGCAAGTAAAACTGGACCCTTGTTATCACCAAATTTCTGACTGTCCAAATTCAGGACCTGAACTCATTTCTGAGTCTTACAATCTTGTAATTCTCTTTTAGCATATACCATCCCTTATCTCTTTGGTTAATCAAATAACATCCATTAAAATAAATAGATGCCCCCAAGCATCACTATTTTTTTGCATAATAGTTGACTACTGACCTCACACAACACAAGTTTTGCATTAGTTGGCAATTTACTCCCCCTACTGTAAGAAAATGCTCTGCATCTGAACTTCAGCTCCCTTCAAAGCCCAGAGAGCTGTCAGAGCACAAAGACAGATTTCTGATTTGTAAGCCCACAAGCTTCCAAGCAGGGACAAAATATCCAAGTAAAAATATGCTGTACAGGGGCTTGGGGGCAGGGGAAGCAGCTTGAGCTGAACTCCAAGACCCCATGCCTTGAACTTCCAAGTAAAAAACAAAATACGCTTCCAGTAGAACATACATATATTGGGGAAGAATTTACTGCTGAGATACTCACACATGCAATAAACTTAATTTTCAAGTTGATTTTCCCAAGCATCAATTCTAATACTGCCTATTCAGCCAATTCATTCATTCATTCATTCATTCATTCATTCATTCATTCATTCATTCATTCAAACAGACCTAAAAGATCCAGTATTTGTGATTGCCACTGAAGCACCAGTTCCTGGTCACAACAGGAGTGAAATAATGTAAGCCATGCATTGAAACCAGACTGCTGAAAGAACAAAAAAAAGAGCAGAGAACCAAAAGGAACCCTCTTCTGCTGTCAACAATCCACTCCACTTTACCTGCTATGAGCAAGCCACAGCTTTACCAAGTTTGTGGTTTGTTTTTTAAAGACATCTGTCATGGTATCAGTTGGGATAAATCTAACTTTTTTTATTAGCAGCTGGTATAGTGCTATGTTTTGGATTTGGCATAAGAAATACTTTTGATAGCGCACTGTTTTTTTTCAGTTGTTGATAACCATGCAAGGCCTTTTCTGCTCCTCATATTACTCCACCAGCAGTAGGCTGGGAGGGCACAAGAATTTGGAAGGGGATACAGCCGGACAGCTGACCCCAACCGACCAAAGGGCTGTTGCATACCATGTGATGTCATGCTCAGTATATAAAGCTAGGGGAAGAAGGAGGAAGGGGGGAGACACTTGGAGTGATGGCGTTTGTCTTCCCAAGTAACTGTTATGTGTGATGGAGCTCTGCTCTCCTGGAAGTGGCTGAACACCTGCCTGCCACTGGGAAGCAGTGAATGAATTTCCTGTTTTGCTTTGCTTGTGCACACAGCTTTTGCTCTACCTGTTGAACTGTCTTTATCTCAATCCATGAGTTTTTCCTCACTTTTACTCTTCTGATTCTCTCCCCCATTGCAACCGGGGGAGTGTCAGTGAGCAGCTTCATGGTGCTTGGTTGCCAGCTGGGGTTAAACCACAATATCTTTCAAATACCCCTTCTCCCAAGTAGAACTACAATCATGAATAGCTAGTGGAAAGCAGGGCACAAAGTGCTAATCAGTAGCTGGCTGAGCCAACAGGATTATTTTGTTATTGTTTTGTTGGGTTTTTTTTTTAAACACTAGCCCCTAGCATTGCTCTCAACTCTCAACCAAAGCAATGACTCCAAAGCTACGAACTGTCTTGCAACAGTTAAATAGCAAGCAGAAATATTGCACAGAAGATCTGTTATTTTCTTAACTTTGCCACCTTTATAATGTTCTTTTAATATGCCAGGAACACATTTTGTTGCCATGATACTTATGTTACTGTCAGAGTAGTACATAAATGCTGTTTAACCACCACATCCGTATGAGCAACAAATTTTCCAGACACAAGAAAAAAAATGATCACAAAGATTTCAGGTTTACTTCCTATATGCATTATCACAGTGTAACAGATGTTTACAGTTCTTAAAGCAGTTCAAGAAAAAAAAAACAAAAATACCATCTAGAGGCAAACTGCATACAGACACTGCACATACTTCCCTATGCAGCCCTGCAATATCAGTTGCCAATTGCAGAAATAATATCACCACTACTCTTTTGGTAAGATAAGCCACTGGTTTATTACAAGACGTAGCAATAACAGCAAAGTGGTCAGTAAGAACAGAACCACATTTGCTTCTGTTCATAGGTCCAAGTGCTCAAACCCTTATACCTTTAGCCAGGAGACCTAAGAGCCATCTAATTTTGCCCAGTCTACCCATGTCCAAGTTTTGTCCCCACAAATTTCCTTTATGGACTTTGGAACTAAGACATACAAATGCTCTGGGTCTAGACTTCACTGGGTTTATAACAGCACAACTTAAAAGTCAAGAAAATTAGCTTGAACTAGTATGAGCCCATCATTACTTCAGTGAAGGACTGAATTTTTGTTATTTCCTGTACTGCTCTGCACACATACCTATAACCATAGAATACCACTGTGACTAGACACGCTGTAACAAGGTCTCACTGATTAAACATTTCATGTTTCCTGTACTTGTGCAGTTCAACCTTGGCCTTGCGCACAAAAGAAAAAGTCTCAACCTTCATCAAGACTGTTTGCTCTTGAGCAATAGAAAGGACATCATTGCCAACACTCTGGAAACATATCAAGGTGACATCATAACGTCTAATTTCAAGGGCTTGGAGAACACACTGAGTATGAAGTACAAAGAAAATACTCTCATTCATATACAAGTATCTTGATGATCTTGTGATGTAAGTTACTGAAGCTCCTAGCATATGTATGGTTATGGAATGCTCTGGTCTGTCCTGGACTGATGACCATGTAGGGAAAAGATGGCTTTACCTCCTAACATCTTTAGGTTGATCCTCTGCACGAGAGGAATACAGTCTTGTGTCTCATACTAACATCTTTGTGACTGCAGTTTCATCATGCCTTTCTGTCAGGCTATCCATCTCTTGTCCAAGTGACCGGATAATACACATCCTGCCCTCCAGGGATTAAGACATGTCTTAGAATCAGGCAAGTTCCTCTCTTCCAAGCTCCAGTTTTTCACTTCGTAAGTTTGCACATATCATGTGAGCTTGTGCAATAATTCACCAGACAAACAGCCTTTTTGTTTTGAAACCATCAGAACTAGTTCAGGAGCTGAAATTACAGGTAATCCTATAATTAGCTCTAAATAAAGGTCCCTTCAACAGGAAATTAAATACCAGGACAATTTAACAATGACTAGCACAGCAGACATGGCTTTCATTCCTTTGCCTCCAACAAAAAAACATGTTTCCTGCTGAGCACAACCCAAGCAGGAATACTGAAGCACTACAGAAATGACCATTTACAAAAGGGTCCTCTTTGGTCACGGAAAGAGGACATTTAAGGGTGGGTGGCATGGTGCATTTTCTCCTCACAAATCAATTGTTCCCAAGTGGAGAACTGCATTAATTCTCTGCAATCACAACCACAGACTAGAAAAAGCCATTAGCAACCTAACTATATGACGAAGCCCAAGGCATCCACAGACTCTACATCAAAAAAGATTGCCTTTCAAATGGACCAAAGGGTCAGATGTTGCTGCTGGCTAAGGGCTGCTCAGCCTGGCTCCCCAGAGCAAAATGCTGAGGCAGTGGGATGCAAGTTGAGTGTATTTTTCCAAGCGAGTCCTCCAGGCAGAACAGGCAGCTGCAGAAACTACTCCACACAGTGGCACCTGTAAGGAGAGAGTGTAGCTGTCTCCCTCACCTGGGCGACACATCCACTAACTGTCATGGCTGCACCATGGTCAAGCACCAACTCCACCTCTACTAGGGCTTACGGCCGGGTATAAAGCCTACTCGAGCTTCTCCTGACCTTCACAAGACGCTGAACCAAAGCATCCTATGATTTTTTCCCACTTTTCCATTTCCAAGAACCACTAAAAAAGACTGAAAGATTTCGTTCACCTAGAAGAGAATTAAGAGTACTCACTGAACACAAGGAAAAGAGCTTTCAAAACTTATTTTCTTTGAAAAAGAAAAAAAGAAAGAATAAGAAAAACTTTTTTTCTATTTTCTTTTTCTTTCTTTCTATGACCTAAGGATAGTTAAAAAAAAATTAATCAAGAGGCAAGCTGTCATTTCAATGTACACAACTTTTAGCTGAATGTAATATCTTTTTCCTGTATTAATTTTTTTTTAATATCTGGTTTGCTTCCCCCTTATCCATTGGTTAGTGCTGCAATCAAGTAATCAAAACACTGAATCCTCCTGTCTTCATTTCTGTGTATTAAGCTTCACTGAAGCAGCTGTGCCATTTCTTTCCCAGAAAAATATTTCTGGGTTTCATTCTAGTTACAACTGACTCACTGCCTATAACTGACATTGTTCTGGCATAAAGCTCAAAACTGAGAGATCGTCTCTTGCTGTCTACTAGAAAGAAAAATATAAAGGTAAAACCATGCAAATTTATCTCACTCTAAAAACTCTCAGAAAAATGTTACTTAAGCACTTCTTAAACCTGACATTCTCAACTCAAGAGACAGATGCTTGACATGAAATTGCTACAATGAGAATGTCTGCTCAACACCCTTTGCAATTTATTTTATGGTTTTGGAAATTTGGTTTTCTATCCGTAAGTTGTAGGCGCATAGCTGTGCAGGATAGATCTTGGAAAGTACCCACGAAAGAAGGGATAAATCTCCCTGAATTGAATATTATAGCATATGCTTTGGTATTATAAGTTTTTGTAAATACTGTACATTTTGTATATATGTTTGTTGATATCTTGCTTTGTATAGTCTAGTTGTATACATATAATGGGGGTTGGGAATTCCACCGGTGGAATATTAAGAAAGTCACCTTTAGGATGTATTTTACAGCATTGGAGACAAATTGCTGGCCCTCCTGGAGGGTCTCCTAAAAGGGAAGATTTGATAAAATATTGTAATCAGTGGTGGCCTTTATATAAGCTAGAAAGTGGAGAAAAGTGGCCAGTGAACGGGACTTTGAACTACAATACTTTGTTACAATTAATGCTTTTTCTGAGGCGAGAAGGAAAATGGCATGAAGTGATGTATGCTGATATGTTTTTCACGTTATGACAACATCCGGAGTGGCAGAAAAAGTGTGGAATTAATCTCGCCCCGGCAGATCCTCTTGTTCTGGCATTAGAAAAAGATAAAAAGAATAGTACAGTACTGAAAAGATGTTGTTCTGCTTGTAGTATAGGGCAGAGGTGTTT
>VFFE01007659.1:440240-451236 GCA_008921705.1 Burhinus oedicnemus | reverse complement strand
AACAAAAAAAAAAAAAAAAAACAAAACCTCTCTGCAAATGCATGATCTTTCAACAGACCAAAAAACTTGAACTCTTGACAGAAAAAATCAAGTCAGGGACAGAAAAGATTTAAAAGTTATGTACAAAGAAACAAAAGAAAACATAGTTTACGGCAGTTTTCGGAGAAGCCTCCAGTTGGCAATCTTCATGGCTATTCTTTCAAATGCAAAGTGCATTTGAGAGTGTGCTGGTTAGCCAACACATACATTTAATTATATCAACTGGTCCAAAAAAGGACAAACTGTCAGGACAAGTGATGTGCTATATCCTGAAAAGCCTGTTGCTGGTATTCGAAAAGAAGCATCCAAAAGCCAGAAATTTACAGGACATACATAGACAGTAAATGTTCAAGAAGAAAAGATGCTGTGCTGGGCGCTCTAATGTCTCAGCTCCCAAGAGAAAGGGAGACCAGCAGAGAGAGACTTGCAGAAACACACTGTGGAAGTAAAATCAGCTACCTTCAGAACCTTTACACAGCTGGTCTTTATTAGTTTCCAGAGAATCTATGACTCACACAAAACATCGGTGAAGTCTGTACTGCAGGTAACCTAGGAAAACAAAGGATGGGCAACGAGAAACACTAAAAGATAAGGCAACATAGTTTGGACTGTCAGTGGGCATAAGATGATCAGCTACTCAGCCTCCAAAAACCTGATATACATGCTGGAATTAAAAATTATCTTTGTCCAAATGGGTAAATACTTCTATACTGCACAGGGCTAAAAGTACGCGTCTTAAGGTGGGATGTGGGGTGTTTTTTGGGGAGGGTTGTTCCTTCATTTCACTTATTCCAAGTACTCCCAATAGCCTGTAATACCTTGGACTCAACACAATAGTCTCTGATAACCTATGACCTGACCTATGTCAGCACAATTTTCAAGATTTAGTTGGGCAAACATGAAAAGGATGCTTATTCTTCAGATTTTACAATAGTGGACACTCTGGATTATATACAAGGTGGTGGACAAACTGTTTCACACCATTCAGACTAAAATTCCAAAAAAGCAGATTCATACAAGTATTATACGTACTAATTTTACAAAAATCATCATCCTGTAACTGCCTTTTTTTTTGATAACTGCTTTTCAAAAAGAAGATTGTGCTGCATGCAACATACAGTAGAGCGGCATCCAGTTAAATAGCTATCATATTTGAGATGTATGCCTTCCTCACCTTCAATACAGATTCATAAGTTCTCCAGCTGTCCCTTTGAGCCACTAGACTATATACAGAACTGATCTTCCTTAAAAGCTGCAAACCATATTACCGATCACTACTAGGATGGTGTGTGTTTTTTTTTTGGTCCGCTGCTCAAAGCAGTTAGATGCCTGCCATCTTCGGTAAATACTTACCAATGACTTCAATGTGTGGACGCTTTTATGCTGAAAGCTTCCTTCTTCAGTTGCTGAGCACTAAGAGAAGGGAGGGAAGAAGCCTATCTCCCATAAGCCAGACAGAGTCTGTCCAGCTGTGTCATTATCTCTTTATGTGAAAGCATATAAAAAAAATGCAGATTCTGGTACAAGAGGATGACCAGATAAAAGAAGATTCACCATGACATAGAAATCTATAGCAGTAGAAAGAATAGCAAAACTAGAGCCATACAAATTTATTCTGACACTTGACATCTGATACACTCAGCCCTATCGAAGCCTGGAGAGCTTGTTTTTCCACAAGTAGTAAACATGGGAAATTCTGGCTTCTTGCATTTTCACTCTGTACAAACCAAAACCAGGTGCCTTCCTGTTAAAGCTCCTGCACGCTCTGAATCAAGACAATGTAAACTGAATTACAATATGAACATTTTTCTTACTATATCAAAACTGAAAATAGACAATTAAATTTGTAACACATTTGCTCCACAGACAGCTATTTTAGAAATAAAAGCTCAGGAAACAAAAAAGCAAGTTCAGATTACAGCCGTTCACTCTTTTTTATTGCTGAAGTCTATTTGACAAGACTTAATTAGCGAATACAGGGATAAAGATCAGAGGCGAAGTTTCTCCAATTTTACACATCTTACCCCTCAGTTTTCTTGCAGAAGCTACATTAACTGCTTATACAAGGTAAAAAAAAAACACACCACCACAAAACAGTAACTCTAGACTTGAAATAATTCAAGTAAAAATTCCGTCTGCAAACAGCTGAATTTCAACTGAGTTCTTCTGATTATGTGAGCATTGAGACAAGAATCAGAAGAATTCCAGTTTTTTAAAGCAAAGGTATAACAAAAAGCCACTGAAGTTTTACAGCCAAAACACATTCACTTTTACTACTCCCATGTCAATCATGAATGCACCAATTCGCAGCCTGATGACAACATTAATTTGGAGAAACCAAACTGTCCCAGGTATACCATGGTATTTCTTTAGAACAAAGTGTGTACCTTAGGCTTTTTTTAATGCCTTTAGAGGGATAAAAACTACAGTATTAAGGGCTAAAAACTCAAGTTAAGCAAGTAGATCAGTAGTCTGACTTAGTTCTCCCTCTGTACAAAGGAATACTGCTTTTTTCTTGCTTCTGCCATTCATATCATTAGAAATTCCGCTCTGAAACTGCCACTGCTTGATTAAATACTAAACTTTTCACTATTACGTGTAAATCAAACTAGTAATCCAATCACTTTTTAGTATGCTTGGCTTTGAAAGATTATTCAATCACTCTATTCACATCAACATACCAAGAGTAACTTTTGTTTATGCAAAGGCAATTTATTTATGTATGAGTAACTGCAGCATTCACATGTATTTAAATTTTTCCCTTCAAACTTGCTTATATTTAGGATAATTACAACACCAACTGATAGCTTTGTAAACGAGTTCGCAGTCACAAATGAGAGTCCATTATATAGCAGAAAGAAAAATCCCCGTTGTAGCTAAAAGAGTGTTTTGAACAATTACTGTGGTGAAACAAATGGACTCTGCACACGATTCAAAGTGAATCAAGCAAAAGCCATTTATTATTACAATTGATCATACTTATATTAGCAATCTCTATGCACACAGATGAGCTCATGCACTCTATTGTTATTCTACGTGCATCACTTGCATGGTTGAAGTTGCAATTTCTTATCCCGTTCTCATCCTTGGTTTGCAACTTCTCATTCTGTTCTCATCCTCTTTTATGCTGATGTTGAAAAGTCCTAACAAAAAAAGCCTATCTTTTTTATATTTAACATTTTGTTCACCACAAATTAGTTCTAGGGAACACATTTCACCATTTGGCATAACAACATTTTGTTGGACATTTATGTCCTGAGGACAAAAACCTAGGGAAAAAACTAGTGCGCTGGCTTGCCATCTCCTACTGTGCTGATATGGACTTTACAAAAGAAGGAGCTACAACTCTCACTGGCTTCAGAAAGGCAGGTTAAGATGAGCTACTTCCACAAATTACAATGGTATATCTCATGTGTCAAGCTCTGCTCTAATTTCTAACTCTAATTTCTAGGGCTTTCATAGCTAAAAATCAATTAAATTAATGTCTTCCATAACGAACCAAACATGGAGGAAGACTCTCTCCTGAGGGAGATAGAAGATCAGACCTACTTCTTAGGGAGTTCTGCTACCTCCCTGGTGTCTGGGCTAAAGAAGTTAAAAGAAAACTTCCTACACTGTTACAGCCCTCATATTACTATCCATTATTGGTTATTTTCCCCCCAGGTAGGCAACGATGAAGTTGCAACAATATGTCCAAGGGCAATCAAGAGGGACTTGGGATAACTGGTTAAGTGATCAGCAACACAAGTTGTCTTCTCATATATTCTACCAATTACAGGGAATGATGAGGAAAGTAGATGAAGAGACAGCAGCTCAATACCTAAGTCTTTTACCAGAAAATTTTGGGATATTTTTTTTTTTTGATCATGCATGACACAGGCCTGCTGGAAACAATTGGTGTATGCTTGTCTGAAAGGGAGACCTTCATGCAAGAGTTAGCAGGGCTCACTGAAATGCTTTAAACAAGATTTGAAGGGGAACTGAATAAAACCAGGCCTGCTAGCGCTAGGCCTGGGGAAGCACGATAATGTTTGATGTAGAGTCTGCTACAACTATCCTTCACTCTGCAACATCAGAGGAGGTAAACATGGAGAGCCATGCAGCAGCAAAGACTCAAGAGGTATTGGTGTATTACAATCACCTAAAAACAGCCATTTAGGCATTGGGTTGCTCCCAAAAAGGTGATGGGAACAATAGTCCTAGTGAAGTGCATCTACAGCAATGCATGCAGCATGAGAAACAAAAAAAAAAGAAGCTGGAAGCCATTGAGGAGGAAAGCCATTGAGGAGGATATAGTGGCCATCACAGAAACATGATGAGATGACTCGAACAACTGGAGTGCTGCAAGGGATGGCTACAAACTTCAGAAGATATATGCAAGGAAGGAGAGGTGATGGGAGACTATACAGGGAGTTTTTTTGACTGTCTAGATATTGACAATGGTGATGAAAGTGTTGAGTGTTTATGGGTAAGAATCAACAGGAAAGCCAAAAAGGTAGATATCGTGGGAGTCTGTTATATTTCAACCAACCATCAAGAAGACGGACATGAAATATTCTGTAAGCGGCTGAGAGCAGTCTCACACACAATAGCCCTTTTTCTCGCAGGGGAATTCAACTTACTGGATGTCTGCTGGAAATACAACACAGTGGAGAGGACAGTAGAGGATGTTCCTGGAATGTGCGTAAGAAAACTTCCTGACATAGCTGGTGAGTCAGGCAAATAGGGAAAGCATCACACTGGACCTCTGTTTTGCAAACACAGAAGGAAATGTATGTGATGGTTGGATGTTGTGCTGTGCACAACAATCGTGAACTGATACAGTGTTAGTTCTCAGAGAAGTAAGGGGGTGCAGTGTCAGCAAAACAACTTTCGCGTTAAAAGGAATGCAGTTTTGAAATTTTTTCTGTCAGAGTCCCAAGTCTGTCGGAGTCCTAGCAAAGTACTTTCAATGAGTCAGATATAAAAAAAATCGAAATTAGTTATTTTATTGAAAGCAACAGAACAGATTTGAGATTGCCGTTGATAAACTCACTGACTACAGTAGTGCTACTAATTAAGGTTAATATTGCTAGCAAAAATAATGATAATAGTACAACAACCCGGGGGTAACATTCACCAGAGGGTGAAAGGCGCAGCATTTACCCAGAAGGCGTCCCTGCCTGGTGTGGAGGAAGAGAACGCAGCCCGTCGGCTGTTCCGTCAGGCATTGAGATTTTCTCTCCCAATTTAACAGTCATTTTCTCCATCTTTTTTTCCCAAAATTACAAGGTTTCCCTCCCCTAGGTGACGTGCAGTATAATTTGGGTGGAGAGACGAGTGCTATAGTCATATATGTTTAGCATGATCTCTATAATCTTCATTAGCATATGCAGGGGTGTCAGTTTTCATATGCATTTCACAGGTAATGAGGCAGAGGTCAGTCATCAGGCACGCTAGCCTTCGAAGAAGCAAAGAACTACACAAGTTCCTGTTTTCTTGTCTTCACTGACAAAAACTAGGGCTGTCCTGCCTATGCAGGACGCCCTCCTTATCTGCATCCCATGCTGGCCAGGCGAGTCTCCACTCCCTCGGCCTGCACAGGAAATAGCAAGGCCTTGAGCACAGAAACTTTAACTCATTTTTCCAAATTCCACAACTGCTTTATTGGAATTCCAGGTAACACACTTTGACCTTTTTAGGAACATGGTTGATAGAGTCCCATGGGAGACAGTCCTGAAGAGCAAAGGAATCAAGGAAGGTTGGACATTTTTCAAGAAGAAAATCTTGAGAAAAAAACGCAGGAGCAGACTGGCCCCATGTGCTGAAAGATGAGCCAGTAGAGAAGGCGGCCAGCCTGGCTGAACAGGACAACCAGGGGATCAGGCCCAGTCAGCATGGGTTCATGAAAGGCAGGTCCTGCTTGACTAACCTGATCTCCTTCTATGACAAGTTAGCCTGCTTAGTGGATGAGGGAAAGGCTGTGGATGTTGTCTGCCTGGACTTTAGTAAAGCCTTTGACATGGTTTCCCACAGCATTCTCCTGGAGAAACTGGCTGATCATAGCTTGGATGGGTGCACTTTTTGCTGGGTTGGCCGGGTCCAAAGAGTGGTGATAAATGCAGTTTTATCCTGTTGGCAGGCGGTCACAAATTTTTTTTTTTTTTTCTTTCTCTCGCCAGGGCTCGGTATAGGGGACAGTTCTTTTTTTTGCTGCCTTAATCAATGATCTGGATGAGAGGATGGAGTGTACCCTCAGTAACTTTGCAAACGACATCAAGGTGGGGAGTTTTGATCCACTTTAGAGTAAAAAGTCACTCTAAAAGTCTCTGGACGGTCTAGATCAAAGGGCCAAGGCCAACAGTACGAGTTGGTTCAAAACAACTTCGTGCAGCGCTAGAGGCTTGGGGAAGAATGGCTGGAAAGCTGCCTTGCAGCAAAGGATCTGGGGCTATTTGCCAACAGGTGGTGGAATATTAGCCAGCAGTGTGCCCAGGTGGCCAAGAAAGCAGTAACATCCTGGCTTGTATCAGGAATAGTGTGGCCAGCAAGACTAGGATCGTCCCTCCGTAATCAGCTCTGGTGAGGCTCCACCTCGAATACTGTGTTTGGTTACGGGGCCATCACATTGAGGTGATGGGAGTATGTCCAAAGAAGAGCAACAAAGCTGGTGAAGGGTCTAGAAAAACAAGACTTCTGAGGAGCAAGTGAGGGAAGAATGTTTTTTTTTTAGCCTGGCGAAAAGGAGGCTGAGGGGAGACATTATCAACTACCTGAAAGGAGACTGTAGAGAGATGGGGATCGATCTCTTCTCCCAAGTAACAATGGACAGGACAAGAGGAAATGGCCTCAAGTTACACCAGGTGAGGTTTAGGACGGATATTAGGAAAAATTTCTTCACTGAAATACTTATCAGACATTGGAAAAAGTTTCCCAGGGAAGTGGTGGAATCACCATCCCTGGAGGTATTTCAGTGCCCAGTGACGTGGGTTTGGCAGTTTTAGGTTTAATGGTTGGAATGGATGATCCAAAGGTCTCTTCCAACTTGGATAATTTTATGTTTCTAAGACTGTAACCTCTACAAACTTCCTTTCTGATCTTGTCTTGGAAATTTTCCTCCCATTTCTCTATTCAACAACAAATGGATGGCAGTATTTTCTTACTTCACCACTATGTTTTAAAGGTACGCATTTAGAAAGTGAGTTAGATACCACAGTAATGGCGCCATAATCAAGAAAAGACAGATTGTTCTATATCGACAAACTAATTCATGCTTCAGCAATATCACAAGATTTTGCCTAGTTCTCCGCTTATTCATGAGGTCTGTAACTCTGCCATTTAGTTAGCAGCTACATAATATTGTGCTTCAAATTCACTCCAGTCTGTTTACGGTTCAAAAAAATTCAAGCAATCTCTATGTTACACTTTAGGGTTTTTTTTGAAAAAGATAAAAATATTTATTGCCTGTAATTAGTCTTCTGGTTCAGCCAACTGGCATTGCAGAATGACTAGCTGGGCATGAAACACTAGGGACTTCAGATGACCACTATGCTAAACGACAGGATACAAATGGATAGTTGTTCCTGATTAAAACCTATATTAACTACTCAGATAATCAAAATTCACAGCAATACTGCAACTGTGTTAAGGCTAATATCTAAGTCCAACATTCATTAAAATTCTCTTCAGTGTTGGCTGAAGATGTAGGGAGAAAGGAAAGCAGTGACATGGAAGATCCAAGAAGTTCATCTTTTCTGGCAGGGTTACCAACATAAAAATCTGACGGACTGGTTTTTTTTTTACAGCACAAAAAAAAATCTAGATTCCCAACTAACATTGTCATCTCAACATGCAACAGGGCACATCTTACAAAAGGTTTTCTTTAGCAAAGTCGCTTAGAATTCACAACACTCCCTTCCTGTCAAAGTTTCAATGACAAAAGAAAAAGTAAAGCAAATATCAAAATATTAATAGAATTTCTGGGGTATACATTTATGTCACAATAATATCTTTGAAATGATGAGATAGTGTAGATTCGCAGGGTCCCATTGGGCAAGACATTCTATTTCTCTATCATTCTTGAAAGAATAACTCTGTCAAGATTATCAAAACATTCTCTTTTTGAGATGAATGCATTTCGTGGGCTAATGGACCACTGCTTCCTTGACTCTCACATTCAGTATTATGTGATCAAAAGAACAGCCGGAATCACAAATTAAAAAAAAAAATAAACTTTTATGAAGCTTAAGGGAAAAGATTTCAAATGTACTTATAAGGTCATATTATTATAGCTAATTCCTGAATTGCCAACAGCAGTGCTTCTAAGATTGCTGTTGTCTATGAAACATGTTTTGAAGTATTAAAACATATCTGTCACAGTTATTCCACAATAAAACAAATTCAGTATTCCATCCTAGAGATTTTAACTGCAATACAATAAAAGAGATAGCTGTTAACATCAAAAATCATTCAGTTGCAGGGAATTTCTATTACCACAGCTCAGTAAAATTTAAGCACTTTCTCAAGTCTAGCTTAGTACAGAAACAGAGTCCACCTCAAAGAGTCTTAAAAAATATATAATTCAGCATTTTACTCAGCTAAGACTTGGTCTACTCCTTTCTTTACATTTATATAATAAGAAAATGGGAATTGCAATGACGTGCAAACACCAAAGATAATGCTTAATGTACAGACATATAAGCAGTTCAGAAAAAATAAAATTTCATGCAACAATATTAACAGGTTCATTAAAAATTTACTATGAATCTTCTAAAATAAACGTCATTTCAAGTCAACGACAAGACACTGCCTGATATCAAGGGGCTTTGAATCATATCCCAGAAGAAACACAGCTGAATAGGCATCACTTATTTTTTTTAGTCTTCCATTTCTTATCAGAATAGTATTTATTTTTTTCCAAGGTGTTCGCAAAATATTTCTCCACACATTTAAAATAATCTAAGCTAAATGATATATCTGAAGTCCAATGTTATTTACTGCCGCTGCTAAGAAACCACTATGGTGTGACACAGATTCAGTCTCATACGTAAAAAGCAACTGACAGTTTCTCATGTTAAGAGATATTTATTTCTGATACACAGTGAATAATTTATCTTAGCCATTTAACATGCTCTCAGAATCTGCTAAAATGCAAGAGAAATTAGTGAAGCAATGTCTTGCTCTCATCCATGACTACTGGCTATGTTCAATACTATATGGACTACTCCCATACTAGCTTTCAGCTTTTACATGTATGCTAAGCGCTAAACTTCTCAATATCATAGGCTTTGCAATCGTGAAATGTAGCAGTTTAGAAAAATCAAAAACTAGAAATACTAAAACTACAGTTTTATTTAATGGGCATATATGCTTAGACTGTCAAGTCCTCTCTGCTTTTTTTTATTATTTTGAAGCAGAGAATGAAAAACACTTTTTTCTTTTAAATATCTACTTTCTTTAGTGTTTCATTACTAGAAATAAAATTTGCTTTTTAAGCAAGTCATGTACCTCTGTATTCAGTCCTGATGACGCCGCAACTTATTGCCCTGTTGTCGAAAGGACAAGTGATGTGGGTGTCAGTCTCTTTTCCAAAAAAAACCCAGAGAGTATGATAGGCCTCAATTAATGCCGGGGATATCTAGATTGGATATGAGGGAAAAGTTTCTTCCATAAAAGACAACCAAGGGAAGTGGTGGAACCACTATCCCTGGAGATTTTTCTTAAATGTTTTTCTTAGGGACATGGTTTATTGGTGGCCTTGGCAATTGGCATTGTTGGACTTGATGACCTTAAAGGTCTGTTCCAAACTAAATAGTTCTATGATTTTTTTAAAATATATTATTGGGTTAAATCTCTCCATGAAGCCTATAAGTGGAATTTTCATTTCTCTGAACTGTCCTTCGACTGGTGCTATAAGATTTTCCTGTTAAATTTTTATTTCTTTTATTTTTCTCGTCTTGAAAGAGTTAAAATTCTCCAAAGTTTTAATAAAGCAGAAACTATATGCTTTTTACAATTAATAAAATTCACTCTGAAAGCAGTAACATCTATGCTTCTGGATGAATAACAGAAATTGATGGCATAACAGTAGAAGAATCTTCATGAAGGACAAAATTACTGAAGAAAGAAAACACACTTTTTATTGACTAACACAGTAACAAGCAATGACACAGTTTAAACAGTCTAATCTCTACATTTATTTTGTTCATTAGACATTGTTGCAGAAGAGAAACTATGTTAATAACAAATTGAGCCTTGTCTGAGAACATACTTTTTTTTAATCTTTCAGCAAGAAAACTCCTCTTCATATAGAGGCAGCTATTCTCTTCTGGATGAAATCTGACTTTTCACATTATGGTCATGGTCTGTCTGTACTCCTGAGTCCAAAGCATAGAGGAAAATAGAATTTGGTAAAGGAAGAGCTTCATTCTTCTATTTCGTTTAACAGGTGCAGGTCCTAAAAGTCTCATCCGCATGCGTTCTGGGAAACAAAGTTTGCAGTAAGTGGTAACAAGGCTAAAAGAAATATCCACATCATTCCTTTTTTGTTCAGGGCCAAAGGATTTGGCTAATTAGCGTCTTCTCCATCATCATAATTTTAGCTGAATCTGTCCTAAGCCTAGATATTCTTAGTAGGTTGCATAGAACAAAAATCATGATATTATTCTATACAGACATTACTAAAAGAACTTCCTTAATTAAAGTATCCAACAACACTAAATGTTATTAGCTGATGTTATGCAAAAATGTTCGCTACATCTTTAACTATTCTGCGGGTTTTTGTTTTTTTTTTTACATAATGTTCCTTCCGTGAGCAAATATCTTTTGCTTCCCATTTCCCTTCACTCCAGTAGTTCTACATCATGTCCAAAGTGTCCCTCCATACTGTAAAAAAACTAGCCCATCACTCTCAGCACCTGAGACAAGCACAGAAAAAGAAAAAAGCTGGATGGATAAACATTCTGCATAGTACAGAAGG
>VFFE01007659.1:404272-433776 GCA_008921705.1 Burhinus oedicnemus | reverse complement strand
TTAGCTGATGTTATGCAAAAATGTTCGCTACATCTTTAACTATTCTGCGGGTTTTTGTTTTTTTTTTTACATAATGTTCCTTCCGTGAGCAAATATCTTTTGCTTCCCATTTCCCTTCACTCCAGTGGTTCTACATCATGTCCAAAGTGTCCCTCCATACTGTAAAAAAACTAGCCCATCACTCTCAGCACCTGAGACAAGCACAGAAAAAGAAAAAAGCTGGATGGATAAACATTCTGCATAGTACAGAAGGAATAAAAAAATCAGCTATAGAATCAGTTAAGTAATAACAAGGAAAAATGGGGGACAGAAAGCAAAAATTTTACATTAATTTTTAGAAGTACAGGGATTAGTTACTGCCATTGCAGTGAAAAAAATGCGAGTGATGCTGGCTGCTTAAACTAGTAGTTGTATTACTGTTCATTTTGCAAGGAGAGTAAAGTTAAGACAGAGTGTACAAAAACCTCAGCTTCACATGACATTGTCATTGTTTTCTCTCTACTCTAAGTTTAGTTAGCATCTTACATGACTTTAAAAAAGGCTGATGACAATACACCTGAAGGAGACATTACTGGACAGCTTGCTACTCTTCCTTCCCCAATCTATTGATTCTAGAACACGGTATTATACAAATACTATCTCATTGTAGTGGTGACACACAGTAACTTCAATGCAGAAGATTTCAGTGGCCACATTTACTATGATAGCTTTCTTTCAGCCTAAAGCCTCATTTGTGTGAATCTTGTTCTATATAGACCTTTCTGCATTTCACTCATAAAAAAAGTCCAACAGAAGTCTCATTTCCTCATAATTATCGGCTGCAGTGAATTAGGCATTAATTATCTGAACAAGATAGAGCTACTAATTTCAATCGCTTGGCACCAAAAAAATACAATAGGCACACTTATTTTGTCAACTTACACTAGTCTCTGGAAAGTACTCTAGAGACATATAACTACAAACATTGTACTTGGACATAAACCCCTGTCATTTTAGAAGATGGTCCAATATTTAGCTTTTTCTAATGTGCATCCAGTACTGACCACTCACAGTCAAGTAAACGCAGTCTTCAACACCTATGGGTAAAGTACACAGGTTTCACATTGTACTCTACCTGACGTAAACTTGCACAAAGTTAGCCATGCTCTTTGCTCTATCCAAATGAGTTGGTACCATAATAGTGACGTGAAAGCATGCACACCAAACTTTATAAATACATTTACAGAACTAGTGCAGTCTTGGAGTTAAGTGCAAGGCACAAGACCATACAGTATGTTTTGAATATCTTGATCTTGTGTGACAGATGCTTCCTGAATTTCCCCACAAATCATTGATTTCTTATTGATATGACACTTTTTTATGTATTGCATAACAAACAAGAAGCAAGACCATGACAAAGCATACAAAATGAGGTAGGATTCAGAGAGAGGATTTAACACAAAAAGATAAACATATAGAGAACAAGATTCCTTCCTCCAAAGCAAAACTTAATAACCCTAATGCTATAGGGCATTTACCACTCCAGCAGCACTGCTGTGCACGCTATTAAGCATTCATTATAAATAAAGCAGACTGAAGTCTTTTCCCAGCAAGCCAGACTCCTTTAACGTCTTTTTTTGATAGTATGGTCTCAAATTTAATTTTATAAAACAATGGAGAATTAAAATTTAAACTAAACACCAAACACTTTTCAAATAAACTTGAACTTCTGTCATCTGTTTTAGGAACTATTCTTCCAAAAAAATAAAACTAATCCCCATGCAGCAATTTCATTGATTAGAGACTGATTTTTAAAATCGCTGTTTTCTGCTACTGACATTACTGCGACACTGAACTTCCCTGTTCGTCTTCATTTTCCTTTTCCTCTCCAATGAGGCCACATGCAAGTATTTCCAGTGATTTGCCAAAAATTACCAAAAGTTTCAATTGAAATCACCAGCCCAGTTCTCACAGACTTATAAGAAAAACTAGCAAAATAGATGCTCAGCTCTTATCGGAAATACTCATTTGATTCTGCTCTAGCTACTTTAGTGAGCTTTCATGATGATAGTTACAGTATATGCTCTAGCTCAGTTCGTCACTCACATACTAATGGAATTAATCAATATCTTCTGGTCTTATCAGCAAGTATCGGAAGAATTAAGGTAGACCTTTGAATATAGAAAGGCTTATCACCTTCCAGCTTTGCTTTTTTACATTTAATTTTAAAAAAAGCATCATATTTTTCTATGTGCTGCTCTCAGTCTATGAACAAAGGGTGTGTGGTTTTTTTTTTTTAAAACTACTCTTTGAGAAAAAGCTGCCCTAAACGATTATAAACAGATGAAACATACAGAGTTCTAATTGCAAGAGTTTTTGTTAATATATGTAAGAATATCGATAATGTAATAGTATAAGTTTCAAAATAATGAATTATATTTCAAAGTTTTGACATTAGAATATTTATTTTCTAATCAACTTCAAGTTTAGGCAAAAACAAATCAATATTCCTCTAACTTGCTTCTACTTCATGTCAGATTCTCATAAAATCAAAGATTTTCGAATTTACTACAAGATATGAAGAGATGGCCGTTGTCTCTGGGCAATGAAACAAGAAAAACTCTTTCTTCTTCTAACATGCAGAATAGTTCTGTCTGATGAATGAGCAGGCAGACTACTTTCATGTTGATATTTTTTTTAAAAAATAACGTGCCCAGGCCAGCACTTCCCATCCGTGCTTCACAGCACATAGCTATAACAGAAAAAATCTCTTATACTATCCTGCTTTCTTTGCCTGACACAAAGCGGTAATTACATCATAATTTAAATAGAACAAAGGCAAGATAATTCCAATTTCCTTTGTAGTTCTGCTCAGCGCTAGGCCAAAAGTAACTCTCAACAGCTATCTGCAGAAAAAGAAAATCCACATAGACAAAAGAATTACTTGTATTACTGGTAGAGCTGGTACTTCAAGAACTAAATTCAATCCTGATCATATCAGGGATTACAAGAATATATGAGAAGAAAAAAGCAAAACAAGCTCAACACATCCTGTCCCTAATCATTGAAATATTTCAAAAACCAAAATTAAGCTTATATTCAACTTCTAAAATAAGAGTCAGGTAAAGGATTAACAGAAAAAAAATCATATATCCTTACGAATTAAAAAAATAAAAAATTTTACATTCAACTTGTACTCACATCAAGCATGAGACAAATATAATGCTGCCACCAAGATGTCTAGAACAGTCCTGGTCCTGTATACTCCATGACAGAGCTCTATTGCACCTCAAAAAAAAAAAAAAAAAAAAAAACCAACCCCACATACCAAACTGCTCTCTCTCTCATCCTTGAAAAGTGAGTTTAGTACACAGAATATTCCCCAGGAAAAAAAAAGGCTGCACCAGTGGAAGCCAGGGTCTTACCATGACCTATATATGAAATCCTGCTTTAAAATTTATACTTTCAATTACTATTTGCTGCCGCCTTCTATTTCTCAAGACCTTCCCATACAGTAGTCTCATCAAAAGTGACTAGGTCCAAGTGCCCTAAAGATTAAAGGAGCACAAGGTGGCTAAAACTGCAGATGACAAAGCTCTGTGACACTATGACAAGGAGCAATAAACAGATAGGAAGAGCAATCATAACTTACCCTTTGTCTAGATATAATTTTTTTACAGCATCTAACGAAAATAATGGAAACTCCTAAGTCCAACTACAGTGAAGTGCAGAAAGCATGACTTACAAAGATAACCTTACAAAGCACTCAGATGCTTCTTCACTGTATATAGTAAATTTCCATGCAAGTAACATATAATAATTAGCTAAAAAGAACTTGGGCAGCCTGCCATTTATTGTTTTTCAACATCTTCATCAAAGCAATTAGTTAACTCTAACACATCTGAAAAGAAACTTAACGAAAATTTGTCAAGCTATTCCTTTTATTCTCCTTTAAATCCTTTTGTTATCGCTTCTCATTGGCACGTGAGTCTCATTTTTCAGACATTTCAAGATACCAAACGTCACTAAAAAAAAGAATTAGGAGGTAGCAGCAGGAAAAAAGGAGACTATAAATATTAAAGCAACATCTTGTTTACAGAGAGCAACAGAACCATCCAGCTACCAAATGCAAGTCTCCTTCAGTATCAAGTATGAAAATAAATCCCTGCTTTGCATAGACTTTTTTTGGAAAACAATAAGTACAGTACTCTCGAAAACATACAGTGTGCATTGCTAATATTTTTGAGTGTTTTAATCAGCTTCAACACAAGAGACTGCAAAATATAAAGTGCTTTAACACAAAGAAAAAACCTTTAAAAGTTTTACTAAGCATTTTAATTTTTCTTCTTTAGGCAACATTTATAGCTTCTGAGCACATTACAAACAGCTAGCAGATAATATTTCCATCAGATTTTTTTGATGTATTTATATTGCAGCAACTTCTAGCAAGATGCATTGTCAGAGCAGTGGGTTGGATACAGCATCAATTTGCTCTAAAGCAGGCGAGCAGACGCAGGACTCATATAACATTTTCAAGAGGCTTCTTTAGACAAACATCATGAATGCACTGACAGACATTTAAAAAGTCAGAGGAAGTGAAGTACAATTGTAAAATATATCAAGGTGGAAGGGACCCAGTAGAATCATCATGTCCAACTCCCTGCTTCTCACAGAACTACCTGAAATAAAACCATATGACTAAGTGCATCATCCAGACACTCCTAGAACCCTTAAACTCTTGGTGCCATGACCACTTCTCTGGGGCACTTGTTCCACTAACCACCTTCTCAGGGAACAATCTGTTTGACCTTCTTCTGATGCAGTTTCATTAAATTTCCTTATATACTATTGCTGCTAATCAGAGACAGTAGATCAGCACATTCCTCACTACCGCTGCTTGAGGAAGCGGTAGACATTTATGAGATCAGTCCTCAGCCTTCTCTTCTCAAAGTTGAAAAAAACCTAAGTGACCTCAACCGCTTTTCGTAAAGTCTTACCTTCCAGCCTTTTCACCAGCCTCTGGGCACACTGTAGTTGTCTGACGTTTGACATTGAGGCAGCCAAAAACTGCACAATGTACTTGAGGTAGACCCGCACCAGTGCAGTGTAGAGTGGGACTATTGCCTCCATTGGCCAACTAGCTATGATATGCGTAATACAGCCCCCCAAGACACCCTTGGCCCCTTTTTTTTTTGGCTGCTGGGAGTGCACAGCTTCCTACATATAAAATTGGCTGAGTATAAGCGTTGTACATTTTATACTGCTATTGGGATAATTATTGGTTCTTTATTATTAATATTAATTACTTTTGTTTTATCTTATTAAATCTATTTATATATTAAGCCTTGTATTTCCTTACTTTTCCTCAGTTCCCATTCCAGGGGAGTTATGGGGTGATGGAATAATTTTCTTAAACCGTCGAAAACATGATGCCCAAAGTTGTATTTTTAACAAATTTGACCCCTACCGGGATATTTTGCACTTTATACAAATAGTTCAATGAGAAATGTAGTCTTAAATTTGAAATGTTGACGTTTTAAATACATTTGATTGGACTTGTCGAACAATCATTATGATGCTGTTCGAATGGCTTAAAAGAACTATAGCTGGAGGCCTCTGGTCTCTGTATAGACTCATGTTAGGAGGTGTGACGGACTTCATTGCCATTTGCTATTTCTAAGTGTGGAAATCCCACCTCGATAGGTGGGATTTTTTTATGTTATGGGATATTTTGTAACATTTCTGGGTTTTTTTCTCTTTTACGTAATCATATCTCTCAAATCACCGCAGAAGGAGTCATCTTGGGAAAACGGGAGCCTCTCTGTTAGACGTGCATAATTACAGCTTGGATTATATTAATGGCCTTTTAGCAACGGGGACATATCTCGAGTATTTTTTATTTTCTGCTGGCGTACAATAGTGCTCTAGCATTTGTCATGTCCTCGGAATGTTTTGATAACATAGATACTGTTTTTTTATTTTTGCATGATTGTTGTTCTCCACTGATGGATAAAGCTATAGAGGGAACCGTCAAGTAGTGCTCTCACAAATAAAAACAAAAAAAAGCATCAATCCAATTCAGATCTGTCTGACTTCGATCCTGCTGTCTCCAACGACAAACACTGCATAGTATCTTGCCTGTGCAGAACCCAGCAGCCTCTATAACAGAAAATGACCCTATCCAAACTCTCCGCTGGCTGCCACAAGAGAACATACAGTTGCAAAAAAAAAAAAAAAAAATTAATAAAACTAATCCGACTTATTACTATGCATGACGAGTTACGGATTCAACCTTTTCGATAAGAGGAAAAATAGAATAGGACCATGTACCTAAGATGAACCATGGACCTCACCCGATGAAGTAACAGAGGAAACTAAATCATCCCTAAAGTGAGAGCCAAGATATATGTAAGGATTTCAGTCATGAGGAAGACGAGGAAGTGGTTACTTTTCTGATCGAATGCTAAGATACTGAGCCCATGGTTTGGAATTAGATGAAAGAAAATCCAAACAGTTGGGCCCATTGGCTAGAGAATTAGCTATTTACCCACCACAAGCCATCACTGTCGAGGTAAATGATGTTATGAATACTAATTATCCCTTTTGGGCTCC
Organism: Burhinus oedicnemus; assembly: GCA_008921705.1. NCBI lineage: Eukaryota > Metazoa > Chordata > Aves > Charadriiformes > Burhinidae > Burhinus > Burhinus oedicnemus. The sequence goes on along the minus strand of VFFE01007659.1, from coordinate 427,185 downwards.
TATCATATACTGTGCAGAGAAGTGGAAAACAATTGAGAGAGGTGTTAAGACTGACGAAAATAGCTGTGCGGCAGAGGATGTTGACAACTTGCAGATACTGCTAGATCCAAATGCAGTGGCAATTACTGGACAGATTTGGCGCAGATAGATATTGTACGCATCAGCTGCATATGTTAATGGCTTGACATTATTTTTTTGCTGGAAAGCCAATAATGCACCAAAAGTGTATTATATGACTAGTCAAATCCGACATTATGAACATAATCTTGTTTCCGCCCCCACACAGGTGTTTGATAAATAGTGGTAGCCTAAAAAGCAGAAGTGGAGAAAAGGTAGAAAGGAGAAGTAGTATTACAGAGCACAGCAAGAGTGTAGTAACCACCACAGGCCTCCTGTCAGTCCTCTGGAGTCATCTGCATCACATTGATCCGTGGTTCTCAAGTCGTGAGGGTACTAATTGGGACAAGGCAAAGAACTTTATTGTCTCTGCTGACTTGCAGTTTGGCCCATAAGTGGTATGATCATCTTTGGTCATCAATCGTCTTTTGACTCTTTTTTTTTGCCATATAGGCTTTTCATGCTTTTGTCATTTAAGCATCACTTTGTAATAAACAGTCATGAGAAACAGGGTCAGGATGCTCTGATAAACAAGCGTGTATCCACTCTGTTATCACTTATGTCAGCATGAGAAATTTTAGACATCTTGTGTGTGGTGTTTTTTTGTCTATCTCCTACAGATTGTGTAAAAAAAGGATGGGAACTTCTGACTTCTTTTGAATAGTGATGATCACAAAATTACTTGAATGAAAAAAGTGTGAGATTGATTTTTTCCTTATTTCTGAACAGGTGAGATTTATGTTCTTCTTGACTGGGTAATATCACTGCAGAGACAAAATGAATTTAATTTTTCATTTTTTTTAATAAATATTGTGGGAAAAAATGGAGAAAAACGTGTCCGTTTTATTGGAAAACCACAGTTAGTCTCTATGGGATCATAAGTGCGTAAAATGTTTGTTCACAATAACGGGTCAATTTGCGGAAATTGGACCGGTTCTTAACATTGTGTGGTTTGCAGGTTATCCAGGACGCAATTTTATTATGTAACAGCAGGAGCCAACTCGCCGCAGCCTTTCCTAGCCAAAGCCACACACCCGCCTGCACTATCTACTTTGCAGCCCGCTGTAAGGGACAAGCCCTAGCCCTTAACGTCAAACGTTACTAAGCAGCCTGCAGCAGAAGCCACATCCCCACCGCTCGTAAAGGCACCAGCTCTCCCTGTAGAGGTGCAAAATGCACTATCTCTACCGGCACCAGCTACTCCCCCCCACTTTAGCATTAAAGGCCATGCTACCGCCTATTCCAGCAAAAGTACTCTAGCTGCTCTGACAATGGGTAACACTGCTGCGCCCAAAAAAAAAAAATATCCAGCAGAAGTTTCTCTGCTGATCAAAAAGCAGAAAAAGATATCAGTTTTCTTCACCTGCCCCTTTCAACAAGCACCATATTAAGCCAGAAAGCTTGGAAGAGAGCTCTGATGGGGCTCCAAGACAATGTCCTTCTGGAGAACATCCAGGACAGGGTCCTTCTCAAACCGACAAGGGAAAGAGAACTTTTAAAGGGGGAGTCCTTCCAAAGCAGATTCAGGAGAGGGTCCTTCTCTACTAGCGTCAACACAGGAGCTCTCAGAAATAGAGGTAGTTTTAAATTCTTCACTATGAAGGATTTGCAAAATATGAGGAAGGATTTTAGTCGCGATGAAGACGAGAGACATCTCTTGGTTGCTCCAATGCTGGAACAGACGGGCTGATACAGTTAACTAGGATGGTAAAGAGGCTAGGCATTTGGGAAACATGGCCAAAGATGGAGTTGTGAGAAAAACAAAAACAATATCTATCCTAAAAGTTGGGAATATAAACGTTCTCAGTAGGACTATTAAAATATTCCTTTAAAACAATTCTTTTGAAGGTAAAAAGATTAATTTTCTTATAGTTGCATTAGACCCAAATTGGATTTTTTCTGAAGGAACAATTTATTGTTAATTTAGTTGTTGGACCGTAATACCAACAACTGAAATTTTAAGTTTCTCACTCCAACAACATTCCGTGGGGACATTGGAGCAGCCACGGCCCTTTGGATTGCTTGGAGTTCCACAGAGGAAAATGATCCTGCAGTTCAGTCTACGAAATGTACAAACCTTGGCACCATTTCCAAGCAGTCTATCGGATGATTTAGGATGACAATTCTGCACAAATCTGTGGTTTTATAAAAGCCAAAATACTAGCAGTTACAAGAACAAAGAAGATTTTTCTTTTTTCATGACCAAACACCCAATTTTCCTAATAGAATTTTAATTCATGTTACTTTTCCTTAAAAAGCTGAGAAGCAATGTGCTGTACTTAGTGTTATACATTTTGATATTTCACCCAAAAATAACTATACCATAATTTTAGCAGCGGAACAGGGGCAGGAATGAATTTATCTTGTCAGCCAAGCAGTTTGGCAACAGAACAAGAAACATACTGCAGATCGCGTCCCAACGTAATTCCTTCCCACCAGCCCCTTCACTAGTCCACCAAAAGTTAGGATAAAGCAAAGACCTGAAATTTGTGAAAGTTTCCATTTCTTAACAGTACCAAGAGGATATCTGAGGACTAAATAACCACCATGGAAAAGTACTTCGTACAATAACTTTTACAAAAATTACTGCTAAAAGATATGATCAGGAAGGGAAATGATGTTTTTTCCTATGATGGCTGTAACTACAACAGTCGTAGAATCAAATCATCACACCCACTTGCAGCTCCTGTTAAATAAAGCAATTGAATAGTCAAATACATGATCAATTAGGCTCCAGGTCTGCTAATGTTTATAAAGGACAAAGACTGCTGCTACAGGATGAGCATAAAGATAAGTGCTTAGTTGACAAGATATTTCAGGAAACAAATTTGACGGATTGGTGTAGTAGTCTTTAATTTTTTAAGGCAGAAATTGATAGCCCAATGCATTAAAATATTAGTCATTAATGAATTTATTTTTTCTCCCACTTGGTCTTTAAAGGGCAGTTAACCACTAGAAAGAGCAAGAAATGCAGTACTTCAGGAAAGTGGCAATATTATTAGCAGTAAGGAGGTTATGAAATCCTACATAGAGAGGCGTTTAATTATTAGATATTTTCAATCTAGTGCTGTAGTGCTCTACATTATAATTTATCATGCTTATGCCTAAAGTTTTATTCAATTGTAGGAAAAGTGGAGAGGTTATCTGGAGTAAAATTTTCTGTTCTCTTTTGTATGCTTTTGCTAATTATTCTCAAATAGCTCACAGACTGCTAGGGGATTGCCTTTTCTTTGGAATTGCTTTATCTTGGAGGAAACAGGAGTCAAAATCTTGGAAGACATATTTCGTTGCTTATTTGGCTGTAGCCCTTTGACGTAAGTTTTTATGCTAAGACTTTTTGCATTTCAACCTTAAAAAAAAACCTTTTTGCTTTAAGACGGAATGAAATATTTCAGGGGAGAAGAAAGGACTGAGGTGAAATTTCGTTCTATCTCTTGCTGCTCTTGAAATGGTAAGTGGTTTTTAAGCCTGCAAAAGAATAATTCTTTTACCTTAAGGTAAAGATTCATTCTGATTTCATTCTGATATCGTGGCAGTAGGGTAGAAAAGATCCAGCAAGTATTTTATATTCTGGCAGATTATATAATTTCAACAGCTGCAATGTATGAATGTATATGTTCCTAAAACAGGTAAGGACATTTTAGTTTGCAGAATTTCTTTCCTGCCACATTAAATTTAGTTCCTTCTCATCGTAATTTGTGATGTTCCTTGACAGTCTTTGTATGCAGCCTACTTCACGTCATCCACAGAAGGAAACAGTAATTATTTGCAAAAAAAAAAAAAAGTAAATTGTAGAACTTCCTGTAAGCGAAAGCATGAGTTGAGAAGTCATCTATCAACTTTTTCCTATTGGTATACGGATATTAACTTTCCCTTGCTTTGTAGCTTTATTGCTGTCGTTCTCACTCTTCTCTTTCTGGTTGTCTCTTCCATCTCCTACTCTTCCCCCACAAATATAAAAAAATTCATAAGAAAAAAAGAGTACAAGAAGAAAAATATGAGCTCGAGTTTTTTCTTTATACAGATTTGTGGAAACAAGTGTTTTGCTTGAGAATGGGTGGGCATATCTGCTTGCTGCTCTAATAAGCAGTGAACTATGTGTCCTAAGTAATAAGCTAGGGAAAATGGAAGAAATTGTTGAGATTTTTTTGACCGAACTTCGGGTAAAGGAAGACTAGATCTCTGCTGCCTCTAAAGTCAAGTGAGAGATTTGAACACCTTTTGGAATAGTCATCCCATCAGCAGACTGAGTGTCGTGGTTTTAAGCTTTTCTTGATATTGTTATCTTTATGCGTTTTCCTTCACTGCAGAGTGTCCAGGTTACAGAAATGGCAAACCCAAGGATAAGACACTGATGATATCAAAGCAAGCAGGCCTATGTTGAGATTTGCTAATCAGGACTCAGACCAAGGACTATACAATTTTAAGTAGCACTTTATTTCTATCCCTGTGTTCTACATATTTCTGTAGGCCTGAAAAAGTTACTGTCACAACTGTGTGATTCTTAATGGGGCATGAAGCCTGAATGTATCCTGTCAACATCTAGCTCAACTTCCTAGTCATGAAGTAGAATTTACCCAATGAATACTAAATTTTTTTTTTTTCTCCAGCTACAACAATTTCAAAGATTTGTGAAGGGGTCTGCAGACACATTCTTAACACTTTCTGTACAGTGGAAGCTGAAAAAAATATATTTTACCATAAATTAGAAGATCTGCGTCCATTTTGCATGGCTAGCTGTCCTTCTTGATAACTTCAGATGCCAGGTCCTCAAATTGACTGGGTTTGTAGTTTTTTTTTTAGAGTTGTACTTTTATTTCCAATTGAAATTCCTCAGGAAAAAATTTCAAGCAAAAGAGGCCTTTTCACTTTAGAGTGGTTAAGAAGTAGAGACTCGTAGAATTGTTATTCTCTCAAGACTTTTTTCAAGACAAATTGGTTGAAAGCTTAGGGAGTGAGAATTAGAGGCAAAGACAAAAAAGGAACCATATGGTTCGTGTTTAGTACTAGGATCTTTATCAAGGGGAGGCTATTGATGAAGCCACCTTACTCCAGCTACAGGAGGTATTACAGCCACAGACCAATATCCTGCTCAGGCACTTCAACCACAATATCGGCTGGAAAACTAGAACAGCAAGCTGTAGTCAATCTGAGAGAGACACCTAGACTGACTCAAACATAACCTCTTAAGCTTCTTGCAGTAGCCAGACCCATCAGAACGGTTTTGTTACTGACTTGACAGTAACCATTGCAAATGAGCTAGTCACAAACAACAAGACTGGAGGCATTCTGGGCTGCAGTGATCATGCACTGGTGCAGTTATTCTGACGGATGTCAGGGGAAAAGCAAAGGCAGGACCGTGAATTTTAGGAATACAAAATTCTAAGGTCGTCAAGAAGCTAGTTGGGAAAATGCCCACAGGGAAAAGGGAGCAGAACACAGATGGAAGCTCTTCAAGGATGCTTTCCATAGAGCACAAGATATATTTATCACCAGGTGTAAGAAATCAGGAAGAGAGGGCAAGAAACTAGCATGGCTGAGCCGAGACCTGCTGGTCAAGCTAAAGAGAACTCCCAGGGTGTGGAAGAACTGACAGGTAACATGGGGAAGAATATAAGGACGATGCCTGATTTAATATGGCTGTGTTCAGTAAGGCCAAGTAGTAGCTGGAGCAGAATTTGTCAAGGAAAGGAAAAAAAACCAAAAACCACACCCACCACCAAAACTTTCTACAGCTATGTAATATACATTTTGTCTGCTATCTAAAGGAGTTCCAAATAAAGAGTATAAATAGTCAGAGAATAGATATAATCAAATACTTTTAGTAAATTTTGAATTATGTATATTACTACTATTTTTTAAGAATACTTCTTTTCACTCCTTTAGGGCCATTGCAACTTTTCAGCCTTAGCGCTGCACCTGCAGGGAATACATACAAAATTTTTTTTAAGAGCAAGAGTGGCGGGATTCTCATGTAATTAATTATGTACTTCAAAGCATCAGTCTCTTCCACGAAAATAGCCCACATGTTGGAGGTTATTTAACAATGTTATTACTGCTATGGGTATGTTCACTGCTGGTCACTCCCCTGGTAACTGTTCCCTTGCCCTAAGCGTAAGAAAAGGGGCACTCAGAAAATTTGCAAACTCTTGTTACTGACTGCGGCGTACATCACTGAACATATTGCACTTTCACTTACTAGCTCACATCGTCTCTGTGAAGAGATAAAAATTGTCATCTCTTGAAGGAAAGTAAATGCGCATGAGATGAAAATACTTAGTATGTACTCAGTACTTGAAGAATCTTTGATGAGTGTATGGGAAAGAAATTATTATTCATTATAATTGCAACAGTCACTGAATAATAATTTTCCGAAATTCCTATTCTTGTGAAATTGTCAGCTAGGACTTCCAGGAATGGTACCTTTTTTTTTTTTAGTGTGGTAAATTACATGAAAAGTGATAGGTGCTGAGTACCGTAAACATGTCCTTCCAAAAAAAATAATCAAGCCACAGAGCATTGCACTGGTAAAAATATCAGAGCTCTTTTCAATGGGCTGTAATACTCGGTAAACCTTTAGAAGACATGTAAGGGAGTTCAGCTGGACTGGGGAAATCCTGACACAGAATTTAGATACCGTTCTCTCAACGTGCCTCTGTAAGACGGAAGGATACAGTCATAATAGAATATGACAGAAAATAAATAGATATATCTCAAAGAAGAAGAGCAAGTTGCAGAAGATATGAAAAATGATTGGGAGAAGGATACTGCAACTTCAATTTAGCCTGGGTGCCACTACAAGATGAGATGAAAGAGTCTAAGCCAGTCTTCTCCATTTCCCTGTTTATATTTGTACTAATCTGTCTTCATATATCAGCGGCAACTCTGAGGATGTAAGTTAAAGGATCTGAACTGCAGTATGTCAAATTTCCTTTACTCAAAATTACCAAAATTTGGGAAAACTTTAAGTCTTATGGATTTTTCGAAACAATCTAAGATCTACACAGAAAGGAGACCATTTTCCTGAGTTATCATCGTAAACTTTTAGAAAAAAAAGACTGTTAATATATCTAGCTGTGCTCAGTTCTAAGCAAATAAAATACTCAAAATTTGGGACTATTTTTGCCCTACATCACAGTGGCAAGTGCTGTGTATTAAGAGACATACAATGTTATCCTTAATATCCCTATTGCTATATACGTGTGACACTAAAGTCTGCCTAAAGAGCGAGCTCTGGCTCCCTCCGAGACTCCAAGTGGTCTCTAAGATTTTGGATATCAGAGAATAATGGAGAATTGTTCAGACCTATAGAAGAAAAGGGAAAAGATATAGGGAATGATCAAATCCATTCATATCCAAAGGTTTATTGCAGTTATCCCTCTTCAGTGTTACTGAAGGGTTTTTTGCAGCAAATAGCTTAAAAACAGTTCTGGTAAGTGGCAATTCTCTCTGCAAAAGGAAAAAATAATGCCGAGAGAAACTTGACATCTCTTCTACGAGCTCTTTGCACTAGTCTGAATTCTGCGTGATGCAGCAGGACTGTGGAGGAAAATAACCACCACACCACAAACCAATTTCCTTCTAGCATCACATCTCCATTCCAGTAATACATAGATGTGATATAACAGAAATGACTCAAAAGACACAGCCGCACCGTCCATTTTTTTAAGAGGAACACAGGCGTTTAAAACCCTCTAGGGCGTTAATAGGGCCGGGAGAATTTGGCAAGTCAAAAACTATGTTCAAGACTTGTGCCACAGCCAAGGGGTTTTGCTTCTTAGATCTCGGCACTCAGAGAAACCTGGTATACTGACACCGCATGATATTCACCTAACAGAAAGGATAAAGAGCACATATGTTCTGATGTTTGCTAACTTTGAAAAAAGCTTTAAACATGAATTAATTGGGAAGGGAACCAGAATCCATCCCAATCCTACCAGTATGATGCTGATACCAGTAACAGAGGCCCAAAACTTGCAGATGGGTTGCACGGCTTCAGGACAGCACCTAGAGTGCAGCTGAAAAGAAAAACAGCCACTCTAGCCAAGAAGGTAGATTTATCAAGGGCCCAACTTAAATGCCTCTATGAGAATGCTCATAGCACGGAAAAACAGAGACCAAAAAAAAAAGAAAGAACCAGTTAATGTGTATACTCTTGCCTGACTATGACCTAATTGGCTTCACACAGACATGTTGGGATGGCTCCTAATACTGAGTGCTTGAATGGCTGTATACTGGTCTTCATGAAGGAAAGGCAGGGGATAGGAGGAGCGGATTTTCACCCTCTGTATCAAGAACTACCTCGAGTACATGAAGCGCTGCCTGGGGCTGGATGACAATCCAACAGACAGCATAAGGGTCAAGATAAAAGAGAGGGCAGGGACATGTCGTGTTACAGTGGGTTTATGCTAGAGACCACCTGACCAGAAGGACAGAGGGAAAAGAGGCGCTCTATAGCCAGATAGGAGCAGCCTCAGGTTCACATGCCCTGATCCTCATGGGGGATTTCAACCACCCCGATATCTGATGGAAGGACAACACACAGCATGCCATAAGCCCTCCAGGCTGTTCATAGAATGCACTGACAATAACATCCGTCTTCAAGTGACTGAAGAGTAAATGAGAAGAGTTGCCTTGCTGGACCTTGTTCTCAGTGACAAGAAGGGGCTAGTGAAGAAGCCTTGGCTGCAGTGACGTTAAGAAGATCGCTTTTGTGATCTCTGGGGCAGCAAGGAGGATGCGCACAAAAATTACTAACCTGGAATTCAGGAGAGTACCCTTTGGCCTCTTCAGAATTTTTCTTCAAGTACTACTGTGGAATATAGCCCTGGAAGGCCCGAGAAGGCTGGCTAGTATTCAAGGATCCCCTCCTCCAAGCTCTCGAGCGATGCATCCTGAACATAGACGTCAGGCAAAAGTGCCAGGAGGCCTGCATGGATGAAAAAGGAACTCCTGGAGAAAAATCAAAAAGAAAAAGGAAGTCTACAGAGGGTGGAAGCAAGGACAGGTGGCCTGGAAGGAGTACAGCGAAATGTCAGGACAGCCAGGGATCAGGTTAGGAAAGCTAAAGCCCGGATAGAGTTAAATCTGGCCGGGGCAAAAAGAAAGCCTTCTACAGATATATCAGAGAAAAAAGGAAAGTGGGGAAAGTGTTGGCCCAGTCAGGAAGGAAACAGGATATCTGATCACCCCGGATATGGAGAAGGCGGAGGTACTCAACAACTTTTTTTTTTGCCTCAGTCTTCACTGGTAAAGGCTCTGACAACTCCGCCCGAGCTGCAGAAGGTAAAGGCAGGGACTGGGAGAAAGAGGTACCACCTACTGTAGGAGAAGACCAGGTCTGAGACCATGTCAGGAAACTGAAAGTGCACAAGTCCATGGGTCCTGATGAGTTTCATCTACAGGCCCTTAAAGAACTGGCGGCTGAAGTTGCCAAGCCACTATCCATCATATTTGAGAAGTCATTGGCAGTCTGCTGAAGTTTCCACTGACTTAAAAAGGGGAACAAAACGCCCATTTTCAAAAAAAGGTAAAAAAGAAGACTGACAGCTTGGTCAGTCTCACTTCTGTGCCTGGCAAGATCATGGAGTAGATTGTCCTTGAAGATCTGCTGAGACACACAGAAAATGAGTTGGTTGGTGGCAGACAACATGGCTTAACGAAAGGAAAGTTGTGCCTGAAAAATTCTGTTGCTTTCTACGACGACATTACAGCATTGGTGGCTAAGGGAACAGCAACAGCTACAGCCTGCAATTGTGCGAGGCTTTTGCTACTGCCCCGCATGACATCCTGTCTCTAAATTAGAGCGAGATGGTTTTGGCCGATGGACTACTTAGTGGATAAGGAACATGCTGGAGACTCGTACTGCAACAGTTGCTGTCGATATCCAAGTCGCATGCAGTGACGAGTGGTTTTACTCAGGGGTCTGTACTGGGAGAGATACTATTTAAAAATCTTTGTTGGGATGGACTGCACCCTCAGCAATTGTGCCGAAGACACCAAGCTGTGTGGAGCTGTTGACAAACTAGAGGGAATGGATGCCATAAAGAGGGACTTGGACAAGCTTGGACAAGCTTGAGGTGGGCCAGTGCCAACATCATGAAGTATTACAAGGCTAGGTGCAAGGTCCTGCACATGGTTTGGGGCGATCCCACGTACAAATACAGTCTGCGGGAAAAATGGATGGAGAGCAGTCCTGAGGAGCCAGGAATGTGTGCTTGCACCCCAGAAGACCAACCACACCCTGGGCAGCATCAAAAGAAGCATGGCCAGCACTTCAAGGTGGTGATTCTGCCCCACTACTCTGCTCTCGTAAGACCCCACCTGGAATACTGTGTCCAGCTCTGGAGCCCCCAACAGAAGGAGGACATGGGCCTGTTGGAGCGGGTCCAGAGGAGGGCCATGAAGCTGATCAGATGGTTAGAGCACCTCTGCCGTGAGAACAGGCTGAGAGAGTTGGGTTTGTTCAGCCTGCATAAGAGAAGGCTCCAGGGAGAACTTAGAGCAGCCTTCTGATAACTAAAGGGGCCTAAAAGAAAGCTGAGAAGGAATTTTTACACGGGCATGTAGTGATAGGACGAGTGATAAAGGCTTACGATTATAATAGGCCAGAACTAGAATACATAAAATAATTGTGGAAAAGAGTAGCGTGACTATGAGAAAGTGTCTCTTGAAGGCATAAATGGATCTTGGCTATCATGCGAGACTGTCTTACGACTTATCAAACTGTGGGAAAAAAGGACAGCGATAACTGCGGTTGGCAGTGGATTATTATGTCGCAGAAGAACAGCTGCACATGTATTGCTTAATGTTGAACAGTGGAAAAGTACTAGGCAGATCTGTAGATGTACAAGCTCTGACTTATATAGCCTCGCTGTAGCAAAAACAAAACTTGTCTCAGTATCACTGATGAAGTCTGTCCGTTTCATTAATATGCCATATATATGGAAGAAATTTTTCACTCTAAAGCTGGTGAGCCAGTGGAACACTTTGCCCAGGAGTCCCAATACCTGGACCAGGCTGCAAATGTCTATGACTGGATGGGACCAGGCTACTGGAAGGGGTCGTCGTCCATGGCAAAGCTTTTGGAACTATGTGATGCTTAATTATTCCTTCAATAAAAAAACTTTCTTTGATTATTTCATTACTTGTACAGTGAAACAGCACGTGTTCTTTTTAAAGATGTTGAGAGAACAGTCCTTCCCTGCTCACTCTTTCTGTCAGACCACAAATTTTGTCCGCAATTTGGCAATAGACGTCCTCATCTGTCATCCTTCCGCTGCTTAGTTACTGGACAGTGTGATGTATACAATTAACTCCTTAGCTCGGCGTGTATGCACGGATACCTGCAATTCTATTCTCTGAAATATTTTTTGGAAAGCAAGCTCTGCCAGGCGGATGAGGAAAGGTTATTCTTCTGGGCGAAAAGCGAAGAGATCGGTTCCTTCCTTGCGCTGCAAAACAGACCTAAGCCCTGGAAGAAGATACTACAGATGTGCAGCTGTCACAACGTATTGCCACAGAGTAGGGAGAAATCATTCGGTAACAATGTCAGCTATAGATCAATTGTTGTAACAAGAGAGCACTAAAAGATTTTCACTCATCTACGTTTTTATTTGCATAAGTAGTACAAGAAAAATATTGAGAGTTTGAAGGCATAGGCATGATCATTATGTCCCTTTTAGCAATTCTTTTTCTTTTTGGAAAACCGTACTGTTAATTTCTTTATTACTTTTTCTTATTTACAGTTCTTGAAGGGGTAAATATCTGTTTGCAAAGGCTGGCCTTTCTTGTCTAAAAAAAAAAAACCACACAAATCGAATACAACCAACTGTTGAGTTTAAGTCAACTTTTCTGATACAATTTGTAAAACCAGAGATGAACTATGTACTAGTCTTTGAATTATGCTAAGTGACAAAAATTTTCCAGGCGTGAACATTAGAAATATTGAAAAGGAGAAAAAGTAAACAAAAAAACCAAAAGAACAGACACACCCAAACTTCCCAATTTTTTTGCTAGTGCTAGTCCTAGTTTGAATTGTCTTTTCACAATAGCTACATAAGTACACAGCCTGGACAGTGAGTAGTGTTTTAATTCCAGGTTTAGTAAAGCAAGAAATCTCTTGTAATATGCCACTTGGATTTGAAATGACTTTTTATAAGCTAGCTAAAGTTACTTTACAAGTAATTTGTAAATGGAAAGAGAAAGGCCTTATATCAAAAAAGATCTCGTTATCTCCTCTCCCTGCCCCGCCTCCTTTTACCTGTTATTCATCTCTTTGTTTACTGAGAAAAGAAAACAGAGACTAGAAAAGAATTCTGTTCTGACATTAAAATATGCCAGAGAAGAAGGCTGGCTAGCAGTTTTCTGCAGAACTAAATGCAAATTGCAAAAGCCTCTTAAAAGATTTTTTTTTAACAGAGCAGGACAAGCAATTTCACTCAGGTAAGTACCATTTTTTTTTAAGAAGAAGCAAAAAAATATCCTTTTAAGCTTCTAAAATTTTCAGGCTTTCTGCCATTGGCTTTTTGCAGAGACAGCCAGCCTTGCTGCCTCTTTCCAGTTCTCACTAAAACACTTCTACCTTGTCAAGTGTGTTTTTCGTACATTCTATAAAACTGGGGTGTGGGTTTTCTGCGCAAAAAATTCCAGTGAAAGCTCTAGCGACTTATTTCTTTTGTAGCTATGCAGCCGTGCCCACCAGCATTTCTACTTCCATACGCTATAAACATACATCTGAGGAGATATTTCTCCAGCTAGACTGTCCTAGCCGCGATTACTAGATATCTCAGAGGATAATCAAGCAGCCTGAAAAGTGTGATGATCGCATACAGGTATGATTCACATGCAGCAGTATTTTACAAGTGTAAAAAGAAAAGAAAAATTCTGACACAGCTCAAAGTTGCCCTTTTTAAAGATCCTTTTCGTGTGATAAAATTATGCAACACGGCTTGTTATCTCTGATGCAGAAACTGAATTGCTCTATCATCACTGCAAATCTTTTGTTTTTCAATTTCAGGACGAAGATTTTTCTGTTTCTGACGTCTGTGTTTTCCTTGTCTTATAGGGTGAATTATAGCCTCTTCCTACATATGAGACAGCACATGGTCAGGCTATCTGTGGTACAAAATAAAGGTTAATTATATGACTAGCTGAAAATACTAACGCTTTGAAGATAAGCAAGATCTCACTGAGTGGGGAAATCTTTTTTATGATCTTTAGTTTGACAGTGGTTACATAAAGAAAAGTCTTCCTGAAAATTAACATAACGTCCAGTTACATCAGGCTAAGCCCTGACTTATCCAGCGAATAAAAAAAAAAATCCAGGTTTTGCACACTTTTGCTTTAGATGTAATAACCAAATAGCTTTTTCTCAATCACTTCTGTGTTTCCTAGATACAAACTGCCTTCATCCACTCATGAGTAAATAAATAACACACAGAGCAATTGCTGGCAGCCTGTGTTTCATTTATAAATTTGGTTCTTCTCTTTTAGCGTATGAAAAGTTCACGTCTGTCTAACAGATAATTTCTTTTTTTTTCTTTTCAGGCAGTTTTCAAATGCACTCTACATCCAGAGTGCTCAAAGAAACTTTCTATTGCCAAATAAGTATTTTTGAGCATGAGGATATGTTGTCCCAAAAATAAGGATTTTTCATCCGTTGTGTGAGAGCCAATCAACACACTGAGTCGAGATATTTGTTTTTACTTCACTTCTGCAGAATAGGGTGCCAGGCATGTAATGCGGCCAGCACACCTGTTAGAAAATACATCAGGGTTTTTAATACAAAAAGGTAATGAAGAAAAATTACATAAAAATAGCTGATTAGTAATTTGTAATTCTATAAAAAAACTCACTTGTTCATGTCCCAGTTTCTGCCTTTCTCGTTATACTAAGGTCTCCTTAGATTTACATATAAAATCTTCTCCTAGAGGTGTGATTTCTAGTACTAAACTAGGTAACTGGAGATTATACTTCATTCTGTTACCTACCACTAGTTTACTATTTAACTTTCTAATTCCGTTTGTGCTCCATTTGGAACAATGGCTAAATTCAGTACTGGATTATTTATGTTTATGTGTTTTTTGGTTTAGGGACTTTCTATTCCCACTGCTAGAGTTTCATAATAGGCTGTCGTGGTCACTCAATTTTGTGGATGTTTACCTCTTTTTAACATCAAATTTGACACATACTAAATGGAAGCCTAATCACAAATTTAGGACATAAATTTTCAGATGGATCCATCCCATTATGTATGAGACGATATTTTTTAAGTGATATTAAAAAAAATAAAGGAATATTCTGGCAATACCAACTCCTCATTTGTAACAGAGACTGAGAAAATCTGATACTTAAAATAGGATGTTGGTAATTCAGTGCTCTGATGTTGGCTTAAGTTAACATTTGGTTTTCAGCATTCACATAATAAAACATGCCAATCACTTTCCAAACAGCATGGCGTCGTAATATAGAAAATCCTGGAGCTGGAAGGTATGTCTTCGTGACACAGCTTAGAAAGTATTGGGCGAGTACAGAAGTATGTTAATTGGCCTATTGTTTCATGAATCCGAAGGACACCTGGACATATTTCATCTCAGTTTGCAGATGACTTATAACTCTGTTCTATGCTGCTTTCCTTGTTCATGCTTATGTGTAACGCCTCCAAACATTTATCTCATTGGATGATGTCATGGTTGAGGCCAGATTGGCCCAAACAGGTGGAACGACAGATGCTCGCTCTCTCCCCTGCTGTGCTTCCGAAGGGAGGCAGGACAGAGAGAAAAAGAGAGACTTAAGAGTTTAGAAGGAACTAAACTACTTTAATGAAATATTGATAATAAAATAATAAAAAGAAAAATAATGAAATATATATAAAACTGTATCAAGCTCCCAGGATGACAATCACGTCACCAGCAGGCGCTGGGGAAGTCCCAGACTGGACTCAGTGACGGACGGGAACTGGATTCCGGATCTGGATTCAGGATCGGGATCTAAGGCAGATGGACAGCGTCCTCCCAGGATGCCGGCCATTGAAGCAAGACAGCTGACCCTTTGATCCTTCAGCTTTTATACTGAGCATGAGGCAGATGGGATGGAATACCCTGTTGGTCAGTTTTGGGTCACCTGTCCTGTCCGTTCCTCCCCACAGGTGTGACCCCCATCTACATTTTTCTGCTTCCGACCCTCCAACAGGGCAACTAACAAAGTTGGCTGGCCTTGGTTCTTATAGCAATAAGGATAAGCAAGAGCCTCTCTGCATATCGTTCCTTGGCATCAACTATAAACATGGGTCTTATCACCCTGAGAGCGAACAGTTTTCTGCACAACAGGCAGTTAGAAGAGGCCTAGCTAAAAAGTAAAGTTACTGAACAAAATTGGTCCTGTTTTACCTCAAACCAGGACAATTGGTCGTAAGGAAGCATAGGAAATAATTGTATGCACAGGAGAGAACAGAGCACATTTATGGGTATAGAGTATGAGTCAGTAAAAAAACATTTCTGATGAAGATGAGCCATACAGGGTGTCCTGGTTTGAGCGACACAGGACTAATTTCTTTTCTAATGCTTGGGAAAAATTGTACTTTTGGAGTACTCTAGTGTCTGAGGTCTAGATAAAATGTAAAGTTACTGAAAAAAATTTGTCCTGTTTTACCTCAAACCAGGGCAAGTGAACTCATATAAATTTTTTTGCCGATTGCCTGGATTTTGGCACATAAGAACTTTGGACTGAAGTAAAGGCATAGCATGTGCACTACTAAGGTTGCCCCACTAGGAGGTTTCTTCTTCCGTGATTTATTTCCTTCCTAGTTACTTTTACATCTTTCCAGACAACAAATTGATGAGCAAGCACAATAACCAATCTAGTACTTACTGGTTAATAATCAAGAGCTGTAAAATTGTTACAGGACAGTATTTTGATGTGCCTATCTATCTAAGTATATATCTGATATACAGGTGTTCCACCTCTGCTACCTACTTTCTTTATGTATGTAATCCAGTAGACGCAAATCCAGCTTTAGGTTAATTTTTCTGTGAGGTCCTTTCCACTCCCTATTCTATGAGAAAGTCCTTCCAAACCATCTACTGCACTAAAAAAAAGAGCAATCTTTCCCATTTTGGGTATAGTGACGTCCCTTGGCATTCTCTGATTAAATAGTCTGTTTTTCCTTATAGGTCATATTTCCTGGTCATCTGATCTTTCTCCTCTGTATTAACCCCAAAACGAGACCCTAGACAGCGTCGGCTCTTAATTTGTTGTTATAAATTGTAGTAAAAGGTATAACCACTTACACGGCTCTGTGGATTCACCATCATGATACTTGCACTATCATTTTGAGCTCAGCATTACTTTGGCCGTAGTAGTTGATTTAGTCAACACAGAGAAGTTTTGCCAAGTACACCCACAAGTTACACTTCAAGCTATAAAGAATTTGGAAAGGATAAAAAGACTAAAAGTGCAAGCACGATTTGTCTTAAGAAAGTAATCACACTTTAGGTTACATCTATCAACAAAGAAAATAATATGAAGGTACAGAATCTCCAAAAGAAAAAAATTCCAGCTGTCATTGCTACACAAGTTACTTTGATGGAAAAAACTGTAATAAATCGTACAGGCAATTATATACTAGTAAGAATTACTTCTCATTACTTATTGTTCTACCCTCATGTCTGAATGCTGAAGCCATTGTGTATATATATTTCTTCACTCTCTCTCTCTCTCTATATATATATATGTCTGGAGGTGTTCAAGGCCAGGTTGGATGGGGGCTTTGAGTAGCCTGCTCCAGTGGAAGGTGTTCCTGGCCATGGTACATGGAGGTGGAACTAGGTGATGTTTATTGTCCCTTCCAATCCAAACAATTCTGTGATTCTGTGTGTTCATGTATGCATAGATTTTAAAGTTTAAATAATCAGGAAGAATTATCTATTTTCATAATACTAAAAAAATTTTTAAAAAATGTTGTGCTACCCGCAGTGCACATACATATCATAATATCAGGACCATAGCAAGCTCGATTCTTAGTCCTTCTCCATCGTCAGAGTCAAAAACTAACTTTATCTCTGGTTCTGCTGTTTTAAGGTCATCCTTTGACAAATAAAAATCATCTTCATTCCATACCTTGATACACTTATACTGAAATATTTTGCATATATATTTATATTACATTACATTACATAATATAGTATCTTCTGAGATGACAAAAACCATGCTTGATTGCTATAGATGTCACAAGTCGCAGTTTCAAAAGGCCATAAGAAACTAAAAACCTGATTCTTTGACAGTTTATAGGCTCCTTTTTCACTGGTTTTGTCCTGGAGATTTGAATTATTTTGGGTACAAAAAATTACGGCTCAGTATGCTCAAACAGCAGCTGCAAAAAAAATTTTTAGGCAATTTTGGCAGCACTGCGAGGGAAGTGGTGCACGGTCTTACTGTCTTTTTTTGAGGAGCACATATGTGTGCAAAGACACAAAAAGCTGTTTTCAACTCATGCCCAGCACCTCAGCCTGTGACTTTTTGTAAAAAAACCCTTCCATCTGCTGGCCTCAGTGGCTACTTTCATCTTCTTTCTCTCTGCTCTTTTAAAAAAAACACCTCTGTCTTATCTTCCTTCTTTGACTTTCTTGATTCTACCTTTCTCAATATTCCCACTCAATCTTTCTTTTCAGAGAGACAAACCGAGATGCCTCTGCAAGTCTTTTCATAGATTTCAATGTGTAGACAAAGGCGACTATAAAACTGAAGCATTTGTCATAAGCTGTTTGGGCCCCAATTAAGCTGATGGTGGCTCAGATCGTTACCTTAAGCACCCAAGTTTCACATTTGTCCTCTGAAATCTTTCTGTCTATGCCCATGTTGTCTACTATTTAGAAATTCCTACAAATATAATTTTATATAGAGGTGCCATTAGAACCCTTTTATATCACATGATTGTGTGAGTATCTCAGCCTTTGTCTTAGAAGAAATATTTCTTTTTTAATTCTTCATGGCTGCGGAGAAAACTGAAAAAATTAAGAAAGGAATTTTAACTAAAAGACACAAATTTTCTTATCTGGATTTTATTTTGCTCTTACAATTTAGGAAGAGAAACAACAAAAACCAGTGTCCCCTCTGCACCTGGAAGACACAATTAACATACCCTTTCCCCAAAATGAGGACAAATTAGGAGGCTTGAAGGGGAAATATTTCTTAATTCATGCAGAACTTGGCTTACAAATAGCACAATAATTTCTCACAGAAATTGCTATTACACTTACTGTTTTTTCAAGTCTGAACGTCAAATAAAGCTTCTTAAAATAAAAATAACATTTTTACATTTTCTTTCGAAATTTTGTACATTTTCCATTTAAACTTTCAGGTGCAATGCTTCAGTTTAGTGAGTAGAATCTGAAAAGAAATCTGATTGAGAAACATGTATGAATAACCAACAACGACACATCTTGTAATGCTGGAATAATTGGAGTTTGAGCCAGTAAACTATTAACTGTATTACAGCTGGCTAAGAATTAGAAACAGTTCTCAAAATATATAAATTAAAAGGATTTCAAATTTTGTGGCAGAGTACAAACCCTGAAGGAATGAGTGGATGTAAAAAGTCTTTTTTGTTCTGTAGATATCAATTTATGTTTACATCAAACCAAGTAAAAAAATTTGTTCACGCTTTTTCATAATGTTCTCTCACTTACAGAGTGAAATGCATGTCCATTGTCTTTACATGGCAAGGTTTTGGTAGTGGGGACGGGGGGGTGTGTGGGGGGGTGTGTGTCTGCAGATGTCTCTTCTGTGAGAAGACACCAGAAGTTGCTCCTATGCCGGACAGAGCCAGTTCCAGCCAGCTTCAGATGAACATGCCAGTGGCCAAACTTGAGCCCGTCAGCAATGTTTGTTGAGCCTCTATGATAATATATTTAAGAAGAGGTAAAACTACTGAGCAACAGAAACTGGGAGAGAAAAGTCAGAATATGTGAGAGAAATAACTATGCAGACACCAAGGTCAGCGAAGAAGGAGCGGGAGGAGGTGCTCCATGTGCTAGAACAGCAATTCCCATGCAGCCTCTGGTGAAGACAATGGATGTCCACAGTGGAGCAGATATCTACACTCAACCCTTCTGTCAACCCACACCGAAGCAGTTGGATGTGCTCTGAAGGAAGCTGCAGCCTGTGGAGAGCTGCCCACACAGAAACAGGTATTCTGGCAGGACCTGTGACCCTGTGGGTGTTCTTAAAGTACTACACCCCATGGAAAGGACATTTGCTGGAGCAGTTCTTGAAGAACTGCAGCCCGTGCAAAGCCACCAGATGCCCAACAGGCCGCTCTGTCAATCCCATCCTCAGCAGGATGGGAAGAGAAAATTAAAAACTTGTGGGTCAAGATAAAAGGAATTTAATAAAGAAAAGCAAAGGCCACATACAGAAGCAAAGGAAAACAAAAAAAATTTTACTTTCTTCTTTCTATCAGCAGGAAATGTCCCATCACTGCCTGGGAAGTAGGTCCTCAGTAGCAGTTGATCCAGAAGAAAAAAACATGCTTTTGTCCTCCCCCTCTTCCTACTTTCTCTTAGCTTTTTGTTCTGAGTCATAGGGTCATATGGTATGGAATATCCCTTTTTTCAGTTTAGGTCAGCTGTCTTGGCTATGTCCCCTTCCCAACCTCTTACCCTCCCCCAGCCTACTGGGCTTTGGTGAAGGGGAGGAGGTTGCAGAAACAGCCTTGATGCTATGAGCACTGCTCAGGAGTAGCCAAAATACTGTTGTATTATCAACAGTGTCCTAGCTGCAAATAAAAAGCATAGCACTATGAGGGCACTACGAAGACAGTAAACTCCATCCCAGCCAGACCCAACAGGTTTGATAATATGTGGTAAAGTGTAACAATCGATAATATGTATCTCATAGAACATAGAAACTGAAAAGTGAAAGTAAATGAATTCGATAATTCAGAAAGAACTGAAAAACATTGAAGAAAGTATTTTAGAAAAAGCATACTGATTTGAGTTCATTACTTTTTTTACAAATACATAAGCATTTTTAGTTTCAACAAAACTGTATGTTATACAGGGGAAAAGTCACTATTTCTTTCCTTAGACTAGCTTTTCTATCTGTGCCAAAATAAATTTTACAATTGGAATTTAGTCTGACTTTGTACATAACTTCATCTCTGTTTTATTGCAGACTAGGCAAACTTATTTTTCTCTTCATTCCCAAATACTTTTGAACAATAAGAAAGGCGTAACACAAATGTTATCTGAATACCTTGTCTCTGCATTAGCAGAACAAATTCATAAAACCACTTATTTGATCTGCTTGTCAATTTTCCTCTGAGAGAATAAACAAAGAAAATGTCAGGCTCCCTATGTGCCTTAATGATTTATTTTTGTGACAGACAAGCGTGCAAAGCATGAGTTTTGCCACTTCCAGACTTTACCAAAGCTTATTGTACAGGGATGGTAGAAATCTAGGATAAATAGGCATTGAACATGTACCGTTTGACTGCATGGGGTGTGTGGTGCAATTAAACACATCTGGAAAGTGTTGGATTATTTCTGCACTGCCCATCTCAGCAATCATATGCACCAGGTCCTGAGCATCTTTGACACATCAAATCCATGTTTTGACAATGCAGACTTCACAGTGTCTAGGTTGTGTCCAATGTGGCCAAATCACATTGACCAGTTCCCAGGAGAAAAAAAAAAACAGGATGACTTCCACAGAAAACCCTGCGAGGGGGGCCACAATCGTGCTCTCTGATTTTGGGGGTGCACGATCAAGATTTCATCAATGGAGAGATGGAAGTCCTAAGCAGGTACTTTCCCTTGAATGTATTTAGCCATCCCTTAATCCCCAACATATCAGGGCTGTATTTACCTACTGGACTAAAGCATTACCAACATTTTGGAAAGAAAGGAGAATGCATGAAGTAAAGAGAGAACACCTACATAAAAGTTCACTGCACTATGAGACAATATAACAAGCTACTTGGGCATCCAGCTACAAAGCTGCGAAAAGCTCTGTGTAGCCCAGCACTTTCCAATTTTAACATCAAAATGAAAAGAAAAAGTCAAATGCTGGGGTTTTTCCCTTATCTCAACCCAGTGCTTATTAGCTACCATAAGATAAAAGTACAGAGATACTGAAAGAGAGGTTTTCATCATCATTTCTTGACTCTTTCTTACAACCATAGATTTTTTGTGGGAGGCCTTAAAAAATATTTTGAGATATTTTGATTACATTTATTCATAATGCTGAAACACTTTAGATCCCTGATCATGGATGGGGTGCCTGGTAGACATCCAATTGGAAAACGTCAGGAGAAGTTACCTCTTACTATTGGTTTGCGGTAGAGGGCAGGTAAAAGGCAAATACAGACTGATGGGTGAGTACAACGAAGCACTGACACAATAGCAGTGTGAATGTTGTTTCAAATTTTCTTTGTTTTCAAATCGTTTCAGGTGATTTTAGATTTTTTTTATAGGTGCCACAATAAAGGAACGCTCTGGGAAGGTGACATTTTTAAAACTTTCTACAGGCAATGTCTCCCAAGTATTAATGAGTCACAAAGGGACAAAGTACCAAAGGAACAGTTTGAAATTATTTGAAAAGCTTTAAGGGATGGCTGGCATTGCTGAACGTTTTTTTCACTAAAGGAATCTCAGACGTTCTCTGTTTTTCATCTGTAGGACATGAAATACCTTCAGTTCAAGTTACCACACATTCTTCTCTGAAAAGTACACAGCATAAAAAGTACATTAAAGAATAATACTTCATTCTCATAGATCAGATGTACAAAAAAGCGAAGATCTACAAATGGTGTCAGATTCTGCAAATATCAAAAACACAAAGCAAAATGGCGTTACAGCTCATTTTGTCTATTCAGCTGTGAGTCACCATCTAAAGGCTATGATTAATAGGATGACAATAGTTCCTCTTTAGATGATGTGCATCTTCCGTACTAGCCTACTGGCTGCTCCAGGAGCCCTAAAACTGTCACCTTTCAATTTTTGGTATCTTCTGACTTAGCAAAAGAATAGTCTCTAGTCAGGGAGTACCCATAGGAAGCACCTAAGGTTTGTGAGTACAGTACAGCAACAAATGAATATATTTTTTTTATTTGCTTTGGTTTCAGAAGTCAATCGCTAACCCTTAGTAATCTTATACAGGAAACACCACCCTACATTTTTGTCACTGCTGCCAAATTTCCCAAAAAAGCAATTCTTTACTGTTTTGAACGAAGTAGGTTCAGTTTGCCATTTCTAGCCAAGAATACCTATTTGTCTGACACTGGGAAGCAGATCAAAAAATTTCTTTAAACATCTATTTTCAGAGAAGAATCAATTTAATTTCATTCAATCCACATCCTAGATTTTATAATATGTTCATTCTCCCACTAGGCAAGGATAAGAACTATAAAATCAAGCAGCGAGATTCACAGAGAGATGAACAAGTATTTTAAATAACCGAATAACCTTTTTTGATTTTTTTCTGTATTAGAACATAGTGAATAGAAATGTCTTTGTGAAGCTCTAAAACCCTACTTCTGAAATGAATAGCTTGCAAACTTTGACCTTTAATTATTCTGCCTTTAAATCAGCGCTTAAGGTGGAGTAGAACCCTTCCCATAGCCTACGCAAGTTGCATTGTTTTTTCTTATTGCCATATACGTTCTTCATGTAACACATGAACAGCTTTCAAGGCCTTTCTAGCACCATTTCCAAACATAGCCTTACTTTTTCTGAGGAAATTAGGATGATAAGAGTCCACTTCCCCTGATTTTTTTTTTTTTTTTTTTTATCTGCCCT
>VFFE01007659.1:383250-395712 GCA_008921705.1 Burhinus oedicnemus | reverse complement strand
GGGGGGGGGGGGGGTGTGTGTGTCTGCAGATGTCTCTTCTGTGAGAAGACACCAGAAGTTGCTCCTATGCCGGACAGAGCCAGTTCCAGCCAGCTTGAGATGAACATGCCAGTGGCCAAACTTGAGCCCGTCAGCAATGTTTGTTGAGCACGAATCTGTTGTGACATTACATATATGTATTTATTAAAAGAGAGAGCTGTGGCAGTATGCTTTCCATTCAGCACTGGTACAGCTTTCTACTGGTAGAGACTGGGGAGAGAAGGGTGGGTCATGCCAGGTAGCTTGCATGATGAGACGTTTGCAATTAATGCTCCTCATCAGACTCTCTGGCCTCCTCTTTGTGTCTTCGCTTCCCATCTCTAATATTTATATTGTTGAGCACTTAAAGGCAGGAGATATAATTTTGTTCTAGCTCGGTCCAAGCCCAGGTCACAAGGTCCTACTTACACTTTAGAAAGATGCTATTCACTGACCTCAGATTCATCTCACAGCCCCATGTCCAGCCCTTCTGATAGGTACGAGCCTAATGCCATTATCATGATGATGGTATCTTCATGTTAGTGGTGTCATTAACTTCCCACACCTTGTCTTTGAAATGAAAGAGAAACAAGGACACTTTTAAAGCATTATTTTTATGATGTACAAGGTGGCAAGAGAAGCAAATATATGTGGAAAACCTGGGGTTCAGTGAATCTCCTGATTCCAGCAGAATGAGAACAACCTGATAGCACCTACCACCAAAGGCATTTTTCAAGACAAATACTTTTATCCTATTCACTGCATTCCTGGGTCCTGGCTGCATTTGAGTGATTCAGTGCCCTGGAACAGTCTTATGCTACTATGACCATATTGTCCTGGATCCAGAACTAATTTGGATATGGCTGAACAGCCCTGCAATATGGAGGAGACTGAGTGGTCACTCTTAGTGTCAAAACTTCACTTCTTCTTAACTCTAGCTTGCTATGATATTCTGATGTCTTGGTTTTGAAATTATTTCACAGAAGAAAAATGACAGTCTGAAATCATTTGACATTCAAGGGGCCAGATGAAGGAGTAGTTTCCCAAACTTATCATGTTTGACTTCAGGAAATCTGGAGTCAAATTCCAGCTTGATATGTATTACCTGACTCAAGAAACTCAGTGTTTCAGTTAACAGACCTGTAAAATGGAATCTTAATTGTTCTTTTTTTCCTGTTTCTGCCTGCTTTATCCACTTACATACAGCTTTCCAGGGCAGAGAATGTCTCTTACTCTTTCTTTGAGGCAGAACTTTTTGTAATGGCAACACCATCTGTGCTGGGTCCTTTAGGCATGTCTCTAATAGAAATAAGAACAACAGATTTTATTCAGACGAAAAAAGTGAGGAATTAGGTATGTTTTTTTCCTGAAAGCACTGTGTACTGCAAGGACATTTGTTTCCTTTCAGTAATGAAACAAAAAAATGATACCGAGTAAATGCCAAATGTGGTCTTCTTTCAGTAGCGTAATTTTACAGAATTCTACCAAGACAATTGATGTTTCTTTCCTTTCATTTATTTTCTCCAAAAATATTTACTCAAGCCTGTGAGTTGGAACTGGGGTTAGATACTCTACACTGATGATTAAATAACACAATTTGCCACAGAGTTTAATCACTGAATATTCTGATGTGGTGTACATTTGGAATATATTCTTAGAATTCTATTGCAATTCTTTGGACAATAAAGAGAAGCAAGTTGGAGGAGGGTTTCTGCCCTCAACCTGTACTGGGTATGACTGCATTTTTTTTTTGGCAGTTTCAGGCCCTTCATTGTCAGCAACTTTTCCTTGTTTGTCATACTTAGTCCAGAGAAGAAGTTGTGTCAGAAATGGAAGTATGAAATAGGACACTTCAGAGCATAGAATAATTCTTCTTTCAGCAGTGAATTCTGCACTGAATGAGTGATTATCAGAGTTCTATGGTTTACTGGCTGGCTATGTTGATAAAAAACTACAGACTCAACACCAGAAAAAGAAATGGTTTGCCTCTTGTACCCCACTATGAGTACATACAGTAAAGGTCCTCATTAGCCCTTCTGCTTTCAGATATGGGAGTAAACTATTCGTAGCTGCCTTGTTTGGAAAGCCATGTGAGCAGACGTTTAGTAGTGAAATTTCTGATATTCATCTGCAACATTTTCTGATGGTACCAACTCTACATTTAACTGAATGCAAAACATACCATGCAAACAAGACAGTATCCAGATGTGCTGAGGGTCTGACACGCTTAGATTCATTGCCCATTGCCAGTCAATGCCTTTGTCAGATTATTTGGGTAAGGAAGAACAAACCCTCTCCTGTCTTTCCCCATCTCCACGTCTGGGATCTAAGAGAGGAAGGAAGGAGAGCTGCCCAACTTCATGGTGGTGTTTTACACATAACCCAGGGCCACTCTGAAGCCTTCCTATCCATGTAGGCTCCACACTGAGACCGATTACACACACTGTGTGAAATATTATTCCAGGGCATGGCGAGTGGTGCATGAATGCTGGACTACTGTGCCGTGTACAGACTCATGCAACTACTTGATACAGTAAAGAGACTGTGCTTGCACTTGACAAAGACAATTCAGTGAAAGCAAAGTGAGTGGGAGGTTAAATTAGATCCTTGATGAAAATATGTGGGGTTTATAATAGAAATATTCAATGCAATGAGGATAAAAAGTGAATTATCACAGAAAGTCATTAACTCAAACTGAGAATCTCACAGCAATGCCTGCCAACCTAGGTAATAAATCAGTATTTACACTTAACAAAATGGCTATCAAAAAGTTTCTTGTCTGATAAGGGTCACAGTGCTTCAGGAAAGCTATTAGTTTTTTCTCAGTCAGTTGTGTTTATAGTTACCAGAGTCTGTATTGTCTCCTTTTTTTTCTCTGATGTTTCCTCTTTGTTCTTAATCTCCAATGTCTACATCGGGCTGAAAAAAGGCTTTGCCATCCGAGACACTGAGATTTCAAAAATGCCAAATTGTTTTAAGTTAGAATAAAAATCTCAGAATGTCTTGCAAACAAAATATGCAGAAATGTTTTCTTCCTACCATACAGAGCAACTCGTTTCAGTAAAGTCAGATGTTGTTACCTGGTGTACTCTTATTCTGTTATATAGTCAAAACACAGCATAGGAAAAAAAGTATGGACATTTTTTGAAATGAAACATTTCAACTTTCTGATAGTAAGAATTAATAATTATCCATTGGAAATTTGAACTAAAATAACGTTTATCTGCAAGATATTTTCATTCTGTAACATCAGCATTTTCCAGTTGAAACAGATCACCTTAGATAATTCTCAGCTAGCTTTACTTGAGGCAATGTCAGCTGTACTGCTGTGGGGCTGTGTCAAGTTGTTTACATGCAGCAGTACTTGCAGAACTTTTGAATTTAGAGGAAAAGATTGTGCATAATGGTAGGAAGTATTCATGAAAGTAGAAGAGAACAAGATAGAAAAAAATGAATACACATTTAAGTATAAGGCAACAGAAGCAGAGTGCTGTGGAACTGCTTTTTTGAGAATAATCTGTGTTGCATTATCTCAAAAAAAAATGCTAAACACTCTGAGTCATCGACAAGGCACCTGCTACAAAATGGAAGGAGAAGTCCTAAAGCTTCTGGTCCAGAAATGATCTTGGCTCTGATTTGGTGTGTGATACACATTGCTGTGAGCATGCAGAAGTCTTCCTTTTTATAGTGTTTTGAGTTATTTGAGATCTTTGTTATGTGTACAAATATATGGTAATTGTGCTTTCTCAGCCATAAAACCAGTTGATCAACATCGGTCAAATGTCTGGGGAGTCACATCTCAGATGTCTCTGGCACATGCACAGAAGCCTTTTGAGTTCATGTTTATGTCTTTATATGGATCCTGGTGACTTCGCTGTTGAGGCCAAGCAAAAAAAAAAATCTTTGTGAATACATCACTTGAGACCCCGTTTGAAAACTTATCTCAAACAGTGTTTAAAGATAATGAGACTTACAATTGGTATAGCTAAACTGCATGTAGAAGGGAAGGAGTGAATCTGAGTCTTCTTTCTGGCCCTCCTTTACAAATGAAAAGACTTTTAGAAACCGTTTCAACAGTGATGGTCAGTACACAGATATGACAGCTGCATTTTGATTTTAACTGTGCACAGTAATAAAATTACCAAGCATCAACGGTCCCAAGGGCTTACGAAGCTTGTCTCATGCTCTGTCAAAGCCTGCCTAGCTCCCTCTTTCTCTTCCATTCCCTTCCCCCTCTGTCACCATCCCAGGATGATTGTCAGCTGCACAGCTTCTGTGCTGCAGCACTGGAGATGGAAGTGGAATGCAGCCTCTTTATTCTCCCCAGCTCAATGCTCCTTCCTCTCTCCCGGCAAGCAGGGGCATAATAGTTACATGGAGTAAAACGGGGTCTCTATGTCCACAGAGATTGTAAAGTCTCTGTAGCATCCTTCCTCCCCATCAAAACTTCTCTAAGCACTACTAAGCTTGGAGATATCAGGATCTTTTAGCTCTTTATATCCCTATTATAATTCAAATAATGTTGTGAATGTTATCTTTACAGATCTGGCTCCAAGCTCCTTCAGTAACTTACATGGGAGTACTGAAGCAGAAATGCAGATGAACCCAGAATCCAATGTTACCTCTGCTAACTGCACGGAAAGACCCTATACTTACAGGGTAAATTCCCGTGCATTTCCTGAACTATAAGTTTGTGATTCTCAAGTTTGTTATTATTTATTATAACAACACATACTGAATGGGAATCGTTAAAACTCTTGTTTTGCTGGAAGGTGAAGTACTGAGAAGAGATGTATGTATGAAACTAAGTACACTGAATACTTTCCACATTAAATGTGTATCACAAAACTTAAGGGATACTTTACAGGCTTTATGAGTTTCATTCACACTTGTGTTTCTCTGATTTTTTTGCCACTCAAATCAAAATACACCAGAAAGTGCAAATGTTGCTGTTAGAAAAGTATGAAAAAATCCAAAGAGCAGATACATATCATAGAATGGTTTATGTTGCAAGGGATCTTAAAGATCATCTTGTTCCAATCTTCCTGCTATTCACAAGAACAGCTCCCAATAGACCTAGGTGCTCAAAGCCTCAGCCAACCTAGCCTTGAACACTTCCAGGGATGGGGCCTCCACAACTTCCCTGGGCAATCTGTTCCAGTGTCTCACCGCCCTCACAGTGCAAAATTTCTTCCTTATGCCTATTCTAAATCTACCCTCTTCCAGTTTGAAGCCATTACCCCTCGTCCTATCACTACATGCCCTTGTGAAAAGTCCCTCTCCAGCTTTCTTGTAGGCCCCCTTCAGATACTGGAAGGCCACTATAAGGTCTCCCCGGAGCCTTCTCTTCTGCAGGCTGAACAACCCCAACTCTGTCAGCCTGTCCTCATAGCAGAGGTGCTCTAACCCTCTGGTCATCTTCATGGCCCTCCTCTGGACCCGCTCCAACAGGCCCATGTCCTTCTTTTGCCGGGGGCTCCAGAGCGGGACACAGTACTCCAGGTGGAGTCTGACGAGAGCAGAGTAGAGACAGAGTCGCCTCCCTCGACCTTCTGGCCAGACTTCTTTTGATGCAGCCCAGGATGTGGTTGGTCTTATGGGCTGCGAGCGCACGTTGCCAGCTCATGTTGAGCATCTCAATAGAATGGATTATATATAAATTAATATATAGATATTAAATTTAATAATTAATATATATGCAATGATTTTCTTATAAGATGTCATTTTTACTATATTCAGGATCAAAATACACTCCTGCTCCTTTTACAGAAATTCAGCCTACATTGCTGTTCACTCAGCCCTTTCTGAAGAGAAGCATCACTTGATCACTTCACTCCTGACCACAACAGCAACATCTACTGCTTTTGCACAGGTAGATAAGGACCCGTACTTTTATGGCAGTGCACAGTTACCTGCTGTAGCAGTTGTCATACAGCAATCAGCAGAAGCATAGCATCCATGCTCCACACACAGAAAATAGACCACTAAGAGTCCTGCAGCTTACTAGCCAGGGATAGGAGATGGTAATGCTTACTCATCAGACGGTCAGAAGTGCTGGTGTTTGAAAAGGGAGCATTTTTGCCACCAGCACTCTCAGCCCCCTGGAAGGACTTGTTGAGATATAGGCTGTGCTTCCCTCCCACCAATATGCAACTGAACGGCAGAACAAAGATCACAGATGCTTGATGACTCAAGCATCCAGGATGCTGCTAAACACAGTCAGTTGCCCTCCTCCACACTGAGCAAAATTATATTCCATAAAAGCTTCCCTCAACTTCTATGAAAGCCCCTCGTCTGCAAGGCTCTCATTCTTTCTGAATTAGGTTTATCAAAATCTGACCTCTAAACATTTCTGTGTCAAATTTTAATACGTTCAGTTTTGTTACATGCTGGCGAGATTATAAATGCTGTGCGTGCTTCCCTCCTTTTTTTTTTCCTCCTTTCATCCGCTTATTGTTGTATTTTGAAGTAAATACCATCTTTTTGGACCATCTCTGTACAATCCTTAACAAAATATCTCTTGCTTATGTGATAATGCAAGTATTAAACAATAGAAGAAATGATAACTATGTTATCATCATTGCTAGTTATTTAACTGCAGTTTTCAAATTTCATGACTGTGACAAAACTTCCCTGCATACATGGAAGTAGTGCTAATCCCCTTTGATTAAAAAAAATAATTAATTGGTATTGCATCATGTGTGGTTTTATCTTAGCTAGTTATTTTCAAGGACAAGGCTGTAATTACCTTGATCTTGTATAAGTTCTTTTTACAATAAAGCTGACTGACTAAGTCAGTGCTAAGGTCAATTAGTCCTCAATTTGATTAGGTCAGACCACAGGCTGCAGTAGTTTCTTTGTATACCCACACGCAGCCATGCTGGGTGACCCTGCACTTGGAAGCCCTAAGTCTAACGTTATGGCTCCACTGGTTTCCCTCTTCAAACCTCCCAACAGCTACCAGGCAGAATGAGAACAGTCATAATGCATGAGGACAACCAGTCCCAAGTTGGTGCTCATTACTGATAGTACCTACTCTGGTAAAGGCTTTGTTTCCATTACCTACAGGATCCTCCAGACAGAAAACAAAAGCCCCAACACCATTTCAATCTATAGGAAATTAAGTAGCTTAAAAATACTGCTAAGTCTTGCTTCCAGAATCAGCTCTCACAAGTCAAGATGAACAAAGGACCCTCAGCTGTCTGATGTGAGTTTTTTGCAGTCCCTTGTCAGGTGAAAGAGTTGTAGTCTGCAGAATTGTCCTTAATTTCAGAGTATTCTGCTATTTTTAATGTCAAGAAACTAACCAGGTAGAAACTGACTTCAAATAATTCTAGAAGGATGGCAGATACTAGGAAAGCAAACTGCATGAACCTTGCTTGCTCTTCATTCCTCAGAAGCCAAGCTGGTGAAGGTAGGGCTCCTGTGGGAAGATAGATATCACTCTTTCTTTTGGGCTGCAGGAATCTTTGCAGTTGCTGATAGGAACAAAAATATGTCATATACAAACATATTCTAGTGGTGACATGTTTTGGAATCCTTTAATTAATGGCTGTTGCATGTTTGTATTTAGGGTCAGTGGAACATTGGTGATTTTTTTGCCCCCCAGATATGCCAAAGCAATTCCCTGAAACTCATGCAGCCTCAAATCAAATAAAAAATTAAGCACATGCTTGGAAAAGATGCTCCCTAACATGCAAAAGTGCTACCAGAATTAGGCCACTGTTTAAGATAAAGTTACTTTCAGAAAGTAGAAAAATGTTAGTTGCAAAATCGTATTTGTAACTAATTTTTCCTGCGTTCTTTGTATAGAAACAACCCCTCTACAATTAGTGACTTCTTTCACTTAGATTATGTAATTCACAAACACCTGAGCATGCAAAGGAATTTCCGTTTCTATAGAGGGCCTAGACTTTGTGATAACTTGTCATCAGTTATTTCTGTTTTGTCATAATAGGGAAAGAGAAGAAAATATTGTTGGGAAGGATAGGAGGGTAGGAGAGTACAAATCTTTTTTTTTCTAAGCAGCTGTTAGCTGTCCTGAAGTAACCAGTCAAATATAAGCCATAGATAGACATGATTTGTGAAAACAGTAAATAGCTGGATAAAGTAAGCTGGGAGCATGTACAGTTTTAATTCGGGAAACATACATGCGATATGTTAATTTGTGATTTCCAAAAAATGTCAGAAAGCAGATTTCATGTCTTTAGTAATTCATCTTTTTAAAAAGCATTTTAATCGAAAAGTAGCTAGGAGTGAGTCAAAAATGAGTAACTATGTTTTGAAGGAAGAAATTCTGTGTTTTCTGGGAAAAAAGTTATAGACTTTTGCTGTAATTCTGATATCTTCTATATCCCTATCATCATTCTGATAGTTCTACCTAACTTTTAATTTATCTGAGGTGTAGTGTACATTCATTTGCTGTCATACACATTTTTCTTTCTTTCTCATGAAATGTTCTTTGGTCCCTTTTGTGTAACTGCATCTTGCCTTATCTTTTGTACTGTTTGTTTAAATACCCTAGCACTACTGAAGTCTATGCGCAATCAAGACCTTGAAATATTTGATAGTGACATTCTTTAATTCTTAATACTTTTCAACAATCCATTAATTTTGGATTGTGCAGCAAACACATTTGTACATGCAAATTAATAAAATCCATATGTGAATTTTGTTGAGGCAAAATCCTCATGGCTTTTTTTATGTTCCCATAAAAGTAAGCAATCAAAATTTCCACAATAAATTGGCAACTCATGTATGTGAACTTGCAACAGGAGCCCTTTGCAGAGACTCCCAGTGCCTGTCACTTACTAATAAAGCATGCATGTTGGCCAGAGAGGCAGAGCAGCTCCTGGGCTTGCAGTACAGGGCTACTCAATTCACAGCAGGCTTTGCCTACCTACACGGTATCTAACACCTGTCCCCCCCCCGGTCCTGATTTGCAAAAGAGCCAGAGATACCTAAAGGATCCCATTAATGGTGCACACTTGGGTCACAGTCAGCCAGGCACCAAGAATATCAGACAATAGAGCTTCACCACCTGGGCCTTAAGCAGGTTTCCTAGACTTGTTCCTGATACCCGGCCCCTGTTCCAGAGCTCCCTGTGTTTTCTTGTAATGAATCAAGCAGTAAAGGAGCTGAACCTTTGTTTTAAGATGGAAATGCAACTCCTTGCAGCTGGGATCCTGGCTCAGCTCTCCTTCAGGCTCAGTTGCCACCATTAGATACATAAGCATGAAATCTCTCACCAATGTCCAGAGCTCCTATATCTTTTATGGCCCGGTTTAACCCTCCCAGCATGCTGATTGGCAGTGATACAACCTTAATTCTCATCTCCAAATTAAGCCATTGGCAGGAAAGCTTTGACTGTACTCCTGGTTAAATCCTCCTTAGTTAGTATACCTACAAATCATTTCTGAATTCTTGTGCTTCTTGTGCATTCATTGCTTCTTGGTATTCTCACATCCAGCACAGTAACATGGAAATTAAGAACAAATATGACAAAAATCTTTTGTTTTCCTTTGTCAAACAGCTCAGCAGTACCAACAAAAAAAACAAACCCTGCTGCCACAATAGTTGTGTGAAGGGTGCAGCTCGGGCCTGTGCTGCTAGGGTGAGGCACATCTGATGGCTGAAAAAGCTAAAAATTAGATGTGAGATCAGCACACTAGAAGTATTTTTGAGGAACAGCAAGTCAGTCACCTGATAACACTATTAATAGATTTCTGCATGTTGTAATATAGAGCTGATGAAGCACAGCTGCTTGATCCACTCCTGATGGTCCAAGTTGTTGGTTCTGAGTAGAGGAAATATAGAATTCACCTAATGAATGAGCAATCCCCACTCAAATGCTTCTCCTGGCACCTTTGGCTTTTCGGTGTAAAGACCATTACCCTCGCAGTCTCAGGAAGTGCCTCCTCTGCCATCAGTACTTCAGGAGTAATTAACTTGATAGGACAGTCAAAGGCTTTCGGTGAATATTAGATCAGCTCATGCATTAAAAAAAAGACACAATGCTTTAATTCAGAACACATCCTATACAAAAGGAGAATGAGTTCAAACTGTTATACAATCAAGTGTCAAAACTTTAACCGTGCTAACTAGATATATATCCCAAATTAAAAGTGTGTTCAAAACGTTTTAAATTGTAAGGAGTTTTTACGTCAACAAATTAAACCCATTCAGCCCTGGCACACTCTAGTATAGAGCACAACCTCTTCCCCTCCCTCTGAGTAATGCGTGTGTTTTCCTATTTGCATAGTAGGCTGGAACAACTCCAGAAAAAAATGCTGTTCACACAGTCCTGGCATCAGCTCCAATCAGCAACTTGTCTAAGGTACAAAAAGAAAGCATGGCATCATCCATGCCTGTACTGTTTGTCTCACACAATAGTTTTCAGTATTTAGATATGTTTTAAGTAATGCAGGTGATTACTTTGTAAGTTCCTGTGTATACTGAGGGACCTGACAAATAAATTTTAATTAATCCCAGAGTTTCAGTTTTCTCTTTTATGTGTTAGGTGATTTTTTTTTTATTGTAATCTTTGACGATGTTGAACACATGTTCATGATTAGACATAAAACGATTTAATGAACAATGCATTGGGCAAGGTCCTACCACCATAAGCAGTTTTGTTAAGAGTCTGAAAAGACGTGTCGTGAGCTGATTCCTTACATACATGCACAAAAACCTGTAAGCATCAGAATAGGGCACCTTAACATTGTGTTTGGTTCATCCCCTTGTCCCAACTCTATTTACCAGAGGTGGTACTTGAGTGCTCATATTCCGCAAGAGTGGAATCTTACTGATGGTTTGTACAGCATGTCTGACAAAGTCCACTTTTTATCACTTTGGTCAGTCACAATTGTAGAATGGCAAAGAACAAAATGCCGAGTATCTCCTGTTTCACTTGCGGAAGTGAATTTGACCAATGAGGCTCTGACTCAGCTGAATAGACAACAGGTGAAGAACTGGAAACAATTGTGCCAGTTCTACTGCAGAACGGTCAACTGTACTGGAATGCTTGCTTTGTGAAGTACATCCGGAATTATTTTAATATGAAACAGAGAAATCAGATATTTAAATTCTGGTAATAAGGCCATAGGGACTTTCATGCACATGTGAGATTTTTTTCTGGCTTTTATTTTACACATGGTTATCGAAAGTCTTTCCCAGCAAATAAGATTTTTATAAAAAAAAAAAGAGAACAAGCTTGAAGAACTTTAAGTATAGGCCTTCTTTATTTTTATCACTTATTAAACAAGGGTTATTAAGTGAAAAGAGAAGTCACTTTCATAGATCATCCTAATCTTCATCGGTTGCAATAATAGCAAGAAACATTAACCAATGTGGACAAAAATCTGCAGGAAGGGCAGAGAGATCCTTTCAGATTATTATCAACAGAAAATGTTTCTTATTTCTAGTACTGAGCTGGGATGTATTGGGTCTCATATTTCTTGCCAATTGCAGAGTTTTTATCCATAAGGCCCAGGGAAAATCAGCAGGTAATTCTCTCTGCAAAGAGACCCGGAAGAATGGTTTTGAGTTTTTTTAATCTGGAAGCATATGTGGAGACGCATGTAATGGATGAAGTCTTATAGCTCTGTCCATAAATAAGTCCTGACAGGTGCTTCAGGCACCTGGTGCAACTTCCCCTATATTTGTGGGTGTTTTTTTTCTCTACAAACCTTGTTGTCTGCAGACAAGTGTGGGAAAATTAAAGAGGTAGCTTATTTATTATATATAAAGAGTCTTGTTTAAAGATGGTGCTTAGTGACGTTCAGATAGGAAAACTGTCAGTCATGAAACAAGAACAGGAGTTCAGTACGGACAGTCTGGATCTCTCTGGGTAAGCGATGCATCTGCAACTGCATCCCAAGTCACGGTGTGGCATATTTCATCAGCTGATGCTAACAGATTTAACTCTTCCTCCTGAAACATTCCCACTGGCATGAGATGAAGGGTCAGTAGAAGGAGAGGAAAGACACTTGAGTCAAGATATCAGTGGATACAAACAGGGCATAATAGAAATTTTTCAGGCACACAAAATCAGGGCAGGCATGCTCATAGATTAGTGGTCCACCAGATTTTTCCCTTCTGGAAGACAAGACATGCAGATATGGCTGCTGCAGAACTGTAGACTATGGTGCTTTCTATGTGGAAGCATTATCATTGCATGCTTGATGCAGTATGATAGGACATTTTCTGGCACAGTAAACCACGTTGTCCTAACAGTTTTTGCATTACAGCTCCAAATGATATGCTTTTTTTCCCCCTCCAGTCTATCCACAGTAGCTTAATTTTTTCTGGAAAGAGGTCAACCACATCATCCTGATTCATGCCCCAGTTTAATCAAGATACCACATCTAATCTAGAGATGTATTAATGGGCTGCAAGAATTTCTGTGGGAACAATAGGTTACCAGGCAAAGAACAACACAAGTGA
>VFFE01007659.1:357644-383230 GCA_008921705.1 Burhinus oedicnemus | reverse complement strand
AATAAATATATATATATATTTACATATATTTATACATAAATTTATTCACAAGGGTGCTTCACAAACATGGAAGGGAGTTGACTTTCACTGCAGCAGAAGGTCAAAGGACTAAAATTACTTTTTTTGCTCCATTGTACTGGATCTGTGTTGTGGTGTTTATACAGAGGCAGCTGCTCCAAGTAGTGCTCATGCAGAACTACGCAGAATTTTAATGACATTCATAGGTTTGTGTCAGTTCAAAACCCACCAGAGAAGTTTTCTAAAGCTCAGAAATCAAGTGGTGTTTATTTGCAGTCCAGGTATTTATGTAATTTCCTCCTATCAGAGTGGCATCAGTCTTTATCTGATCTCAGACCTGTGATTTAGAACAATTCATGGTTCTGATAACTCATACATATTTGGTGAAATATCTAAATACATACTTATAGAATGATTTCTTTTTGCTGCAGTCTGATGAATGTTTGTCTCATTCCTCAAGAGCGCATGAAAGACAAGGGCACATTTTCCATGCAGGAACGTACTGGAAACTTGTAGAGCTGTATGAGATGTATGTAGCTTTCAGATTGGCTGCAGAAAACCACTTTTTGAGGAGAAGAGAAACTACACTTTTCTGCTGAAGGGGATTGCTTAAAGTTTCTAGTGAGGGTGGTGTGTTTTTTTTTAACCAGATCTGAACACACCCTCAGCCCCACTTTCTTTTTTCATGGTTCCGAAATCCTTGGTCTCTCAGCTGGGAGCAACCAGCATGTTCAGTTCAACGCTGAGTACTTTCAAGGCTTTCCCAAATGCCTTCTGTTTAGCATCCTGAGTTTGTTAAAATTTAAAGAAAAGAAAAAATGCTAGTGTAAACTGTTCCTTCAGCAATTATAAGAAGAAGATTTTTGTATTTCCAAAGTTCATGTTTTCTAGCTAGTGTGTCAAAATACCATGTTTTGATTTGTGACTCTTCCCTGCTGGCTGCTGGTTTTTATGTTCTAGAGTTTCTCAGTGAATTCTGCCTTAAATTCATGACTAGTCTCCCTGAAATGCAGATTTGGGGCAGATAATGTGAAAGGTCCAAATCATGCCAATGCAACTAGAGTTTCCCAGTTGAGAGCTGTGAGTTCCATTACTTTGCTGGGAAGACATTGCTGCGATAAAAATTTCTGAAGAGAGATATGTTTTATAGTAGGCTTGCTGAATTTGTTTCTGTTGAAAAACTATTAGAGAAGTTCTCTGAAGCTCAGAAATCAGGCTGCATTCATCAGCAGGCTATACATTAGCATTCTTTCCTCCTACCACAGTGGCTTCAGTCTTTATTTCTTCCCAAAATTATTAATGGATGTGCAAGAGTTTGGGGGTACTTCAAATCATTCTGCTCAGCTGGGCACCAGCCAGCACTCTGTCAGAAATTCTTGCTACATGTTGTAGTCAGTTTGAATCAGATCCAAGTACATGAGTACAGCTCTTGTTTGGTTTTTTTTTGCTGCACACTGATTATTTTGTCGTGTAGCCTGTTCTGTACTGTTGAGTTTTGTTTGCCTAAAAAGAAATTAAGTACATCTAATGCAGTGTTAATACAAGCAGATTAAAAAAAAAATTGCAACCAGATACTGAAGATCCGCTAGAAGATTAAGGGAGATGCTTCTCAACCCATGACTTGCAATACAATATATAGTAAAGGAATTATGTTTCCAACATATTTATTGCAGGAAACAGTCGTCTTCTGGTTTCTGGTTATGATATCACATTTTGTGCTGTGGCAAACAGCACAGTAAGCATGGTTTCTACTCTCAAAGGTGAGTTTGGCATTGTTAGACTTATAAAAAGCCCTAGTTACATCTGTGGCCACTCAGGAGTGTTTTGAATATACGTTTTGGCTCCTGTTGTTTTGCCAGACCCACTTTCTTCACCTTTCATGTTTAGAAAATGAAAAGCCCACTGATCTCAGACCTGTGATTTAGAACAATTCATGGCTCTGATAACTCATACATATTTGGTGAAATATCTAAATACATATTTATAGAATGATTTCTTTTTGCTGCAGTTTAGTATTTTCTGGGTTAACTTAATAATGCTACAAATGAACATGGCGATCCTACAGAGACCTCTATAGCTTTAACTATAATGAGCAGTCTTACAGAAACAACTGATACAAGGTATAGTTTATAAAGTTTATTTCATCAGAGATTCATGAGAAAGTGAAGATACTGTTGAGAGGTAATAGAATCATGTGAAAGTAAGGCTGGCATTTGCTCTTTTCTGCATTATTTATCTCTCAGAAAACTCCAAATAAAGTAGGTAGCAATGTTAGACCACTGTGGTTTTTCAGGTTTATGCTAAAATATTTTGGCCTTTTAATTTTATGTAAATAAATTTGATATTTCAATCATGAAGGACTGATTATATTTTTTTCTCAAGAAGCACAGAGTCTTTTGCAGATATAACATCAAATACTTTTCCAAAGAGACCAGATCTTAGCAATGTCCCAAAGAGCTCATGCTCTTTGTAGGTGCTACTTACAGATGCTCTTTGCAACTCTACCTGTATTTCTTGTGGAAAAAAAATAGCAGATGTTTGAGAAGTATAACATTTTCC
Organism: Burhinus oedicnemus; assembly: GCA_008921705.1. Taxonomy (NCBI): domain Eukaryota; kingdom Metazoa; phylum Chordata; class Aves; order Charadriiformes; family Burhinidae; genus Burhinus; species Burhinus oedicnemus. The sequence goes on along the minus strand of VFFE01007659.1, from coordinate 380,653 downwards.
ATCTTTGTCCAGTCAACTCTCATCCATGTAGGACCCTGTCATTAGTGTGACTAAGTAGGAGGCATGAAGCATATTGCTTGATGATGTCATGAGTATGACGTAAGTTTTGAGACAATCCATGAAAGCAGGTTTACATATGGCAGAAACTACCAACCAGAGCATCTGAGTTTAGAGGCACAGCACTGTTTTTTCTTCTTTCCTTGTTCAAACAAACTTAGGAAAAGGGAAAGGGAGCATCCTTAGAAGTTTTTAACACTGCTTCCATTGCATCCATGTGAAAGAGAAAAGATAAAAGCACCGTATATGATGATCACTGTGGCATCTTTTTCATCTTTTTTTCTCTGTATATTTGACAAATTGCTGACACAGATCATAAGAAAAACATGTGAAACACAGATCTGATGAAACCCTGGCAAATTTGGCATTCCTGATGGATTCTGTGTTTAAGGGGATGTGATTCTGTGACACACAGGTGAAATAAGAATCAACTTCAGGGAAGTTTTCTAACCCTTACTTGCAATTACTGTGGCCAGCAACTACTCTGTCCTCAATAGTGCTGGCAACAAGCTTTGCCATAGTGACTAACAAATCAATCCAAGATCTCTGAAATAATTATCTAAAAGTGTGGGTTCACTAACGACTGGACAAACTTTATATTCACGGAGGGGGTACAAGACCTACTGTGCCTATACCATTGGTCAGAAATGTCAGTTTCAATGTAAGTACTTGGATTTCTGAGGTCTTGTTTCAAGCTGCCCTAGGCAAATCTTAGAGCCTACTTGCCACCAAGTGGGATGGACTATGGGTTAAAATAGTTTAGAATTTAATTTTTCTTGGGATTTCTCTCCAGATTACCAATAATTGATCATGTGTTTCCAAAGTGGAGTGAATGAAAGATCCTAGCAGCCCCTACTAGGCTAATGTAATTTATTTTTTTGTATCTGAACCTAAACTGTGTGTCACTTATAAAAAGCCTCAGCAAGCTCCTCTCTTTTAACTCTCCTCATTAAAAGTGATAGTTAGTTTTGTATTAAAAACCCCAGATCTTTTATGACCAGCTCCCTATGGCAAAGACTATGTGGGGACTACTCTGGATTTTGGGGAGGGTGTGGGTTTTTTACAGGACTCCACCCAGAAAGCATTTTCCATCAGTAGCAGCAACTGGGAGAAAAAATGTTCTGTGTGGGAGATAAATCTTCACAGCTGACAGCCATTTTTGTCTAGTTTATCTTCTTGTGACAGGAGTGTGAATATCATAGTTGTTTGCAAAAAGATTCTCTGTCCGATAAAATAATTAGAGGTGTTCACAGTCTAGCTTTGTGAGTGGACGTATGCCAGCTAAGATTTAGTTTTTATGGCCGAAAGAGAAGGTAATTAAAAGTAATTATAGACCTTCTGAATTAGTTCAAAAAGTATTTGTTCTTCCCTTATCTTGGGAAAAACTACAGACCTAGCAGTTTTGGCCACAGCTTTTTCTTTGCTTTTGTTCAATGAACTAATCCAAATTTGCTTGATTAACAGACTTGATTACACAGTGATAAGTGATATATGTAGCAAAACCAGTGCATAAACTGTCAGATAATCAAACGATTCATTAAAAACTGGCATGTTTCCACCAGATATAAAGACACTGGGTTCTGTTGACTAAATTAAACACAACTAGTAATTTGATTAGACAACCAATTATGTAGAATTAAAAACAAATAAACAGAAAAGAAGCTGCTTCGAATGATGTATCCATTTCTAAAAGCAAAGAGGAAGAATTTTTCATCAGTTAAGCCTAAACGAAAGTCAGATAATACTAAGTATGTGACCACAACAAAATAATGCAACTCAGCAAACAGGTTTAAAGTCTTGATGGGCATGGTACCACACAGTCCCTGACTTAAGATTTCTTTGTCAGCAACAAAAAAGGGTCAATTAATTCCAAACATTTTTAGTTAATGATGAAATGCCACCATATTTTTTTTTGTAACTATTGTTACAGGCTTTAATCGCTTGGCTTGCTTGATAGCAGCACGTTTCAGATTCATGGATAAGCTGTGCAATATTTTCCATGGTCAAGTGCACCCCTTGATCAGGAACCCATCTCTTCCTTGATGGTCTGAGGTGTCATGAGAAAACCAAGATATGAATAATTCACCCTTATCTAGCTGCTATTTTGTTGATCACATCCATGGGGATCTGGCGATGCCCATCTTGCCATTTTATTCCTAAGAACAGCTGGGACTCTTTAGCCTGGAGAAGAAAAGGCTGAGGGGAGATCCTATTCTTGCTTATAACTATCTAAAGAGTGCTTTTAAGGAGCATGGAGCCAGCCTCTTTTCAGTGCTTCCCAGTGACAGGATGAGGGGCAACGGGCACAAGTTGGAACAGAGGAAGTTCCATTCAAATTTAAGAAGAAACTTCTTTACGGTGAGGGAGAGAGCACTGGACCAGGCTGCCCAGGGAGGTTGTGGTGTCCCCTTCTCTGGAGATTTTCAAGACCCACCTGGATGCAGTCCTGAGTACTGTGCTCTAGGCATTCCTGAGTCAGCAGGGGAGTTGGACTAGATGATCTCTAGAGGTTCCTTCCACCTCTGAAAATTCTGTGAAAGACCCTTATCTACTTTGGAGATTAGGGGAAGGAGAGAAACTTTAGTCAGATAGTCAAGTGTCACCTTGGGCACTGCTAGGAGCTTCAGAGAAGGAAAAAACATAACAGTCTCTGCCATGGTCTCTGATGCTACCATCAAGTTGAGCCTTATTTAGAGTGGAATTAATTTTGTTCAGCTTTGCCCACCTACAGTTTATACAATGAATTCTAAGGTATTCTTAATCCTGGCTGTGGTCAGCAGAGACACCCAGGCACCTCTGAGGATGGGATGAACCCACTGCGGTGACATGAAAGGGGCTCTTTCCTCATCCTTCCTGCAGACTTACAGCAATGCCAGCGTGTGTCTCAGTAATTCTACTTTGTGAGCCCAGCAACTATCACAGCTAGGAATTTAATCTAGTATTTTACTGTAACATCCTATTCTTCTAGGATCAGGTCATATAAATTTGTGCAATCATCTGATATCACAGGACTCTTCCTCTGTCTTGGTTTCAGCTAGGATAGAGTTAATTTTTTTCTTCTAGTAGCAGCTATGTATTGGATTTAGTATGAGAATAATTTCATAACATATATTGGTTTTAGTTGTTGCTAAGTGATGTTTACATTAGTCAAGGACATTTTCAGCTTCCCATGGAAACGGAGAGGGAGCACAGACAGGACAAGCTTGCCCAAGAAATATTCTGTACCATAGACATAATACTCTGTACATAAGTGGGGGGTTGACCGGGGGTAGGACTCTGCAATCATTGCTCAGGACAGGCTGGGCAACCAATCATCAGGTGGTGAGAGTGACTTTTGTTGTATCATTTTATTTTGTGTATTGTTTTACAAGTACTATTGTTATGATTTTTTTCTTTCCCCCACCCCTTCCATTACTGTTCTATTAAACCGTCTTTATCTCAACCCACTAGTTGTTCCCCCCCCTTTTCTCCCTCTTCTCCCTATCCCATATGGGCTGGGGCAGGTAGTGAGCTGCTAGCTGCATGGTCCTAGTCACCAGCTGGGGTTAAACCACAGCACTGTGTAATGTGCAGAAAGGAAAATACAATAATAAACCATCCCTAGCTCCCAAACATTCTGTGTTTATTTAAGAACACTATAGAATGATGACAGGCTTATAGGCAGAACATGTCCACTAGTGGGCAACTCCTGGAAGAACCTGAGGCTCTAAGCACAACCTGAAGTTGAATTTCCTTTTGTAAATAATAACATTTCTCAAGATAGCATGGGAAGAATTACTCTTGTTCAGGTGACAAAGAAAGAAATACCACCAGAAAAGATGCAGCTAAGAACAGAACCTGGGACAAGCACGTCCTTCCAAAAGTGGTGACAGTTACCAATACATTACTTTTGCTCTTTGAATTTCACTTTGTGTTTTCTGGCTGCTTGCCCTCTTTCAAATTTCAGCACTGTTTGATTTCACACATATATTTTAAAACCTGACAATCTGTATCGACTGACCACATATTAACACGTCCTTTATAAATTTTTCAAAAATCAAAATTATGACATAGTAGAAAATATAAGTGCTGGTTCAAAAATAGTAAGTCATTAGGGGAGTCCATGAAACTGCAACACCATCTCATCCTACACCCTTCTATACAAATCTGCCATTTTTTAAGTACAAATATTGTCTAGAATACAGCTTCATTTATCATACTCCAAAGGAAATATGCCCCCTCCTCCCCCCCCAAGTTTAGTCATTTCAAGACATAGTTCGAATGTCATAATAAGCATTCATAATCTTGTGGTGGTAAAAGACACATACTGTGTGGATCTTCATCACAGGTACTTGACTCAAAAGAAGTGATACAAGCTTCTAGAAAAACAGACTTGCTTATCTGTTGTCACAGCAGACCTTGGAGTAGGATAGTAGGCCAAGAAGCTTCTGTACATGCAGTGAACGCATAAAAAAAGCGATTCACTTTTCTCCTCAGCACTCAAAGCTCTTCTGTAAGGCAAATGTTAAAGAGTACACATTTTGGATCCTGTCCTTAATTTAGTAGATTTTTGACAGACTGCTTTCATTATCTTCAAATGTGGACCAAAGAGAGAAATTTGAGCACAACCATCCAGTGATTCCATCTCTCTGTGCAATAGCCTGTCTTTATATAGTGATAATGTGCCACCACCCCTGGATTCAGAACTCAGAAATGATACACATCTGTTTCGACATCTGCTGGAATGTTCATCTGCCAAAATAGAGGCAGAACTTTGTGATTCAGGAATTAAAAATGGACAGAACCCAAACTGTACAGGTGATTAGTGGCTGGGGCTGGCACATTGCTCTCCACAGAGCAAACATACTGAAGAATAAATGAATGGGTAGCACTTGCCTTATTTTCATACGCTCATTTCACTTAATACTCTGCAGATTTAAGCTGAGATCATGCCACCCAATAATATAACTCTGCAACTTCAGCCAGCAACACAATCCTGGTTTGGGACCTTTGATAGCTTAGCCTATGGCATGAGCCACAAAAGAACATCAAGTGAGTAGTCAACTGTCATCTTTATGGTAGCTAGAGGCACCCATGCTTTTGCCATTGGCACTTACAGCATTCAGTGTACTGATGTGGCAATTCTGCATCTGCTCTTTTTCACATACTGCACTATAAAGAAGAAATCCAGCAAGGCACACTGCAGTCATCCTACACCGCCTTTTCCAGATGCATATACAGTCCCTATTGCCTAGTACCCGTGCCCTGCCGTAATCATAGAAACATAGAATAGTTTGTGTTGGAAAGGACCTCTCAAGGTTACCTAGTCCGCCCCCTTGCAATGACCAGGGACATCTACAACAAAATGAAGCTCTGTAACATCATGTTGCAGAAAGCAAACAAGTTTTTATTAACCTTCCTTGCAGTATGCAGGTCTTAGCTCAGAAATATTAAGTCACAGGGTTACAGTCCCAGAATGAGCCTGTGGTAGAGCATGGGTATCAACTTGAACAGGAAAGTTGTGTGCTGTTAGGTATGGGACAATATGTTTCCCTGAGGTACTCGGAGACACTCAGCTGCTTGGCTCCGAGGGTTATAGACTCTGACCACTCTACCTTTTCCAGTTTGATGGCTGCTCACAATGTTCCTTTCCCTCAAAGCCTATGGAAACTATTAGAAACCTGGTCACAGATTTGTGAGGGAGCCTGTTTTCGCATGTCCTGTAAAGAGTAAAAGTGTTAGAGCTCAACAGTTTTTCAGGAACAAAAGCACATTGAGTGGCACTGACAGCAAGTTTATGAGGGCAACTGGCCATCAAATCCTCTAATATTCTTCCTTTCCCTCTCTAGTTGATTTTGACAAGAAAACATCAGCACAACCACCATAGAAAATATTTTGGGGAAGAACCCTTCTTGGACACTAACCAAATAGATGATAGAATACAAGAAGTTATTGTTCTTTTTTTAAACAATGATGTGGAACATTTTTCAAGTATTTTCAAGTGTATTTCAATTATTTTTCAAGTGTAAACCTACCAGTGTCCCTATGTACAGAAACAAAAGTATGTATCTTTCAATCATTTCCTGGTTTTGATTTATCGTTTTTGTGTCTCTGCTTTTTCTGCACTACTTCCCTCCCTTTTCAAAGGAAAGAGAGAAGAAACATAAAAGGAAAAGGCAAGTATGTTTGCATATTAAAATACTGCAGTGAAAACTTTTCATAGAACAGTTCAGGAACATTAATTTAAGAGGCATTGAGCACTGTGGTGGTCTCTTTGTATGTGGAGGCTGTTATTTATGGCCTGTGCTTTGCTGTCCGTACACAGCTAGATCAGGCCTGTGCCTTCTTGCTTTGTGCATCACCTTTAGGCATTTTTTCCACTAAGTTGGCTGTCTAGATGGCACAGTGAGGAGAAATCAAATCCTCATTACCAGCAAGATACTCACTGACTTGTACAGCTTATGGATCCAGGGCTATTCCTTCACTGATCAAAGTGCAAATGAAGTAAGAAGACAAATTTTTTTGAACATTATACTGTACGACACTATTATAAGGAGTGCTGCTGTGAGGAAACTATCCTTGTGGCAATGTTATCCCAGTGAACTCCAGCCCTGTTGGGATTTAGGAAGCATGTATTAAACAAAAGGGGCTCTTCTTGGTGCTCAGTACAATAGAAAGGGAAGCAGGCTGAGATGATGGCTTTTTTCCTTTACTGAACACCAATTTACGTATTTATGTTCCCCTTCATAGTTCGTATGTCCACTGCAGCTCTGCAGTTCTCTCTGTAGTTGTTTTATCAAGAGCAGAATGCCCAGCTGAACTCCAAAATGAGTAAATGACAGTTCTGCGTTCAAGTATGGACTCTGCACTTTGTGCCATGATTTCTGCATCCATATCTGTATACAGAACAGCACTTGTGAGACTGAAAATAATGAACTTCTAAAGGTTCATTTCCGCTTGGGCAGATGCCTTCAGGCAAAATTAGGCGTATTTTAGCATACCAAGTTGCTTTATAAAATATGCATATAATAATCTATGAGAGAAGTTTTTCAAAGTGCTGTAAAAAAAAAAAAGCAACTACTTTAATGCTGGATCAGAAAGGAAACAGGCTGCAATAGGAACATATTAACGCATCTGCCACAACAATTTTACCAGAGTCAAATATGGAGGGTAGGCAAACATCAAGAAAATAAGACTGGCGTTGTAAAAATCAGTTTGTTTCAGCAGCATCTGCAGTAACTAAGGCATGAGTGTTATACTGTCTGTAAGGCTTAGACAAAAGCTCAGAGGAGGAAAAAGAAAAACTTTTTGGCCTAAAAACTAAACATCAATCCAAGCATCCCCCAAGCAGGGCCTCCAAATCTCTCAAATCTGCACGCCAGTGCCAGGAAAGGAGTTCTGAGTCAACCCTTAGCTGGACAATTGGATTACTATTAAAAGAAGTCCATAAGCAACTATAGCTATAATGGATATATTCTTGTGTAATTCATACACGGCTGACCTTGATTACTGTGATAGCTTATGCTAGAGTATAAGTCTCTATGCAAATAGCTTCATATTTTTACATCAACAAGGCTCTTCTGCAGCCGCTGTAGGTTTATGGATTACAACAGCCTTACCTACTGTAACTCTTGAGGCTTGCTTGCGTTAACACTAAAGTTTTGGGTTTTTTTTTTATGCAATGATTTGTACTATTCAACAAGAAAATACATTGCCATATACATACGTACAAAGTCTGGCACAATTGTAGAATCTCTGCCATTTTCATAAAATAGATTAAAATAATTTCATTTCTTATTGGTCTTCCTATTGTTTGCTTAAACCTAGAGGTAAATGGCATTTGAAGCAATGGCTGTATCAGTTTCTGTTCCATTTAACCTGCCAGATCCTGTATCTGTCAGGTCAACACTTAGTGTTGGGGGGAAGTCTCTTTCTCTGACTCGTTGCCATTGTCTTGGGGAGGTAGATAGTCCATATGAGCCAAATAGCAAGAAGGCTTCTTTTCTGAGTCATAAACAGCTTGTTGGCTGATTTTAGCAAGGACATGTTTTTGATCATTTGTGCTGCTAACAACAGGCATCTCATCAGCCAGCACACAAAGCAAGAAAAAAGAAAAGAGGAGGTCATGAAAGAGAGAAAGCAGCTTGTCCAGCCAGAAGATGGAAGACTGGATTCTGTCCTCTGTAACAGTAAAATCAGTGAGTATATAACAGTAGTATATGCGGAGTAAAATTTAACCAAAATTACAGTGAACAGAACTCATCTAGCAATAATAATCAAATAGTCCATTTACTCTCAACTTCCCCCATGTCTGATTTTTCCTGTTTATGCCTCTTGAGCTATAAATTCCTTGAGGTGTAAGTGCCCTTTCCATGGTGGTTAGTCAATTAATAGCTGACTCACTGGTATTATACTTGTTGGCAATTAGGAATAATCTCTGCACTCTATTCTTTTACAGAGTGATCATTCAGCCATTTTTATCACCTAAATATTACAGAGAAATAGTTAGGAACAAAAGACATGCTGAAAGAAACCAGTTCTTTACCTCGCTAATAGAGAATAGAGTAAGACACTGTTTTTGCAGTCTTGATTTTGACTAGCATTACCAGCTGCTGGAAAGAACAAGAAGCTTTCATCTCTCATTAGACAACCTGCAGATCCAAGATACTGGGGAGAAAAACTCTAATCTTCATCTATTTGCTCAGTAAAATGAATCTCAAGGACTCTCAAATTTCTTTCACAAAATGCTTCACGGGAACAGTGCTAAAATTTGAAACAAAATCTCCAGGCCAGTCTATGTGAGCAAACAAGGTAATCAAATTAATTTATCACTTCCATTATGGGGCCTCTGACTATGGGTATAAATGTAGTATAACCATCCAAGAAACATAAAGGTACCTCTCAGGCCAAATCCTTGTGATGCTAGCAACAAAGTTTCCCTAACAGTGTTGATGAGGACAGCGTTACAGGATAGGCATGTGCAAAAAAAAACCACTGAACCAATCTTTTCCGTTCTCTCTAGTCACTATGGTTTAACCTAGACAGAAAGCATCACACTGAAAGCTACGAAAATTCAATCTGTGCAGCTTTTAGGCATACGCTTTGCTACGTATGTCAGCGTGGTGTATGCTGTATATGACCCTACTTCAAACTTTTCACAGCGACAAAGGACGGCAGGCCCTGGAGTAAGACTATCACAATTACTTCCCACTACATATCATAGTTCCAGTAAATACCTGTTCTGGTATGAGTGACACAGGACTAATTTCTTTTCTAGTGCTTGGGAAAATTGTACTTTTGGAGGACTCTGGTGTCTGAATTTGTGAAAATATTTACTTTATAGCCAGCTATGGTGTGTGGGTGTCAAGGTCTCAGTGTTTTCAGGCTAGCCAGGCGCGGGGATGAGGAGGAGCGAGACCCAGGCACCTGACCCAAGCTGGCCAACAGGATTATTTCATACCATGAACGTCACATTTAATATAAATTAGGAAGTTTGCTGAGGAGGAGGGCTCTCCCTTGATGTCTGTGATCCAGAGAACTTCTTGCCCCGGTGCTGGACCCCTGAGGCCTTCCCTTCCTCCTGAAGCCGTAGCACTCGCAGTGTCTGACATTCACTGTCCACTGCTGGGAGTGCACAGCTTCCTACTGATATAGCTGGCTGAGTATAATCCTTATATATCTCTTTAGATTGGCATTGGGATCACTATTGGTTCTTTAGCGGGTGGGGAGGGGTCATCGGGTAATAGAATAATTGTCTAAAAGACAAGAAATTGTTGTGGGTTTCTCAAACCATAAAAATACCATATTGGGATACAATGAAAAACAGAGGTGGGCAACTCTATCATTGGAATATCTGCATCCTGTCCTGATATGCAAGATGTTTCTGGTTATTTACCTTGGGTACTCTTAAGAGTGAGCTTTTCTCTTATTTTCACAAATCTGATGGAGCTCTGGTATTTTCTTAATTTGCTGTTACACAGAAAGACAAGTTTATCCATGCCAGACTTCCAAACAAGAATGTCAGATCTCTGCAGAGACACTGTGGACATAAAGGATTTTAACTCTCTTTACTGACTGTCAAATTAGGCTTGCTACACAAATTACTACCCTTGCTTTTTAAGGGAGTATCTTAAGAATAACAGAAATAATAAGAGGAGGAAACAACAGCCATGTTTTAGTTTGGGGGAGATGCAATATGTGACCGTTTTGCTGGTTAGGACTCAAAGCATTATTTAGTGCTTACACAATGGACTGAAGATTAAGATATGATTTTGAAACATATTTGGCAAAACAATTTCTGTGAGACTAAAAACTTTAGCGATTTCCAAAAAACCAGCTGTTGCTTTCTGGACATTTCATTTATCTTTCGGAACAGAAGCTGATAGAATATCAATTATTTTGAAAAGCTGAACTGTGAAAAAAATCGAAATTCACATAAGCAGATCCACTTTAAGCAAAATACTTCAACATTTGCCTAGGTTTAAACCAGAGGATTTTCTTGTAAACTTTACAGTGTTAGAAGTTCATGTGTTAGAAGTTGAAAAATTTAAGTGTGTTTCTGGATGACAACCATTAAAGAGCAGATCAGTAGGAAAGCTTGATTAGTATTTTCCTGACAATAAACAGATGTATATGACAGACAAAAGAAAGAACAATATTAAAACATTTAAGCTTTAAAAGAAAATATCTTTACACTTATGGCAGAATGTAACCAGTGAGCAGACAAATTTGCAAGACTTACATTTATAGTGCTTTAACTGGAAAAGAAGGTGCATAATTTAATGAAATCTGTTCTTGACCTATCAAAACCAAGAATAAACTATCCTGTTGAAAAGTAGAGAAATGCTTCCTACAAATATCTATGATACAGGAGAACACTTAACTCTGCACTTAAAGTTAACCACAACCCTGGAGTCAAGCCACTTATGTAAGTTCTCTGCTGAATCAGGGTCTATATGTGTAATTCATGGATATATATGAAGTACATCAATGCCTGGGCAGAAGAAACAAAGCCTGTTTTCTTGATGCAGATCTTGTAGAGAGATCCTGCAAGCCTCAGACAGTGCAATTCTTTTTTTGCACAGTGAGGTTAACTGTGAGGGTATTTTTTACCATTGTGAGGATGTTTTGCAAAGTTATGCAATTAGGATTTATACAAAGCGTAACGAAGCCATAAATAGATGATTGTTGTTGCTTGTGCAGTTGCTTGCTTTTATCTTGGTGCAGAAAACTTGGCTGCAGTGCCATCGACTTATTAGATGCCAGGCAAAAATGGGTGAGGACTAGCTGCCCTCACCAGTTCCTTAAACAGGAGCTAGCTGGAATAATGAAGGTGCGTCAGGAGACGAGTGCAGAGGATGTCATGCTTACTGGCTGTAAGGGTTTACAGAAAGCAAAGGGGAAAAGGCTCAGTGAAGAAGTTTTTCTGTATGCCCACAGCATTCCCCCTAAATTTGCTGGAGGCCACAATAATCTGCTACCAAGTGTGAGGTATACATGACCTCTACGGAATGGCTGCTAGTCTTAAAAAATCTCATAAGGCATTAAGAGTTCAAGTCGGTTTGCTTCATGAGCTAAGGCAGGAGCAGTCTGGGAGAAGGCAAAGTTCTTCAAGAAAGTAGATCTCAATGGTTTCAGGTTTTTTATGCTCTGTGGATTTTTTTTGCTCTGAACTGAAAACAAACCAAAAGGACTGGTTACAAACCATGCTCCCTATTATTTACCTTCAGCAGGATTTTCTCCCTTTCAGGGTCAGTGGTTACAATGTGCTACTATGATTCCAGAAAAGCTTCAGAGGAAAGTAGCGAGCAAGAACATCGCAGTTATTTTGGAGACTCCTACACAGTTCAAGGCCAAGAAATGCAGTCATATAGTTCTCTAAGATGGCCGCAGACTTCATTTTTATTGCTACAGTTGAATCATTTTTCCTAGAAGGTAGTAATTATAACAGAAAGGAAGAAGGGTGACGTTATCACTCCTAACTTAGCAATGTGTGGAAGAAATAATACTGAGCATTGGCTACTTGTTGATTCCAGTCTTATCTCCAACTTCCCCTCCATTTATGTGTCAACTAGAAAAGGAGAATAATGGAAAACGCTTTTGTTGCTAGAATAGTCTGCAATATTCAGGCTTATTTGACGGTTAGTTTAACCTCACCTGCTTTGCTACAGGTTCCTCTCAAGTGCTGCAAGAGCTGGCCAAATTTTATTTGCTGAATAATTTAGAATTGGAATAAAATGTGCTCTTCCTGTTAGAAACCCAACTAACAGAACTAAACTAACAAGTCACAGTTTTAATTAAATAATCTGACAAATTTTCACCAAAGCTTTTGAATAAAATATTCACCCTTCGGCAGGCTAACCAGCCCCCTCCACTATAAAGAAACAGAGTTCAGTACTCAAATAAATCAGCAATATCTGGAACTGGTCTTAAAAAACTCTACTGTTCCCTACCAAATAAGTTCTGGCACTCTTGGCTTTAAATTCATCTTTCCCCAGTGTAGTGAAACAGTATCATCCATTTAAATGGTCACAGCCTTGAGAGAGAAAAACTTTCTCTGTACCCCTGATCCTCGCTCCTTCCTTACGCACTGTGCTACCATGGGAGGGATGCTACTGGTGGAAGCAAGGGCTCTCCCAACAGTCCTAGCTCTGCTGTGGCCAACAGTACAGCTACTGAATTTTTAAGGGGGAGTCAGAATTTTGAGTGTGGTGTCTGGCATGCTGTTCAGCTACTTGCTCTGAAGTACTGTGAGGAAGCAATGTGCTGCTAAGAAAACTCTTCCTAATGACAAAGCTACAAATCCCCATACACACAATAAAATATTAATCTTTCAGATGTTTAGAAATTTTCTTGTAACTCCAATGCAGAGGAAGGTAAGGAGCCCTTGCTGTAAGTAATTTAGTGACAAACTAAGGCTGTGCTGTGGGTATCAAAAGTAGCTGAACATCTGTTAGAATCATAGAACAGTTTAGGTAGGACGGGACCTTAAAGATCATCTAGTTCCAATCCCCCTGCCGTGGGCAAGGACACCTCCCACTAGACCAGAATGCTCAAAGCCTCATCCAGCCATGGGGCCTCCACAGCTTCCCTGGGCAACCTGTTCCAGTGTCTCACCACACTCACAGTAAAGATTTTCTTCCTAATATCGATTCTAAATCTACCCTCTTCCACTTCGAAGCCATTGCCCCTCGTCCTATCACTACATGCGCTTGTATAAAGTCCCTCTCCAGCTCTCTTGTAGGCCCCCTTCAGATACTGGAAGGCTGCTCTAAGGTCTCCCTGGAATCTTCTCTTCTCCAGGCTGAACAACCCCAACTCTGTCAACCTCTCCTCACAGCAGAGGTGCTCTAACCCTCTGATCACCTTTGTGGCCCTCCTCTGGACTCAATCCAACAGGTCCTTCTTATGCTGGGGTTTCCAGAGCATGTAATCATGAAAATTTAACATCCTAGGAGATCATGGGAAAAGGATATTCACCCTTAAGTCTTATGAACGAAATTAACAGAAGAAAAAGGTCAGATTAAAACAAACAAAAAAATGTTTTCAGGACTGAGGTATCATTTTATAGAGATTCCAGAGGCAAAAGTTTCTCCACAGATGCAAGTTAAAAAGAGAGATAAATGAGTATTTGATAGGATTAACAAGGAAGACTAAGCATTTGGTTTTGTGCTGTTGATCTGCAAGAGGCATCAGTGAAGAGCTTTCTGCAAAGAGTGCAGATCATAAGCAAGAAGAAAATATAAGATATATCTTGTAAGAACAAGACCAGCATGACATTCTGAAGTCTCTTAAAGCTGAGGAATTTTTTTTAGTTGTTTTAGGGCTTAACATTTTCTTCTACTTTTGCTATTTGTTAGGGAACGCAAAAACAAACTGAAGTTTTCTCTTGTGACTCAGACTTGTAATTTTTTTACCATGAGAAAAAAGAGTGCTGTTTGATACTTACCATTTTCCTGTACTCTGTACTCAAAAGAATCTTGAGAAGAAGAGTTACATGGAATTATAACAACTTCACTGTGAGTGAAACTCAAAAGTTCAAAATTAATACTGTAGGAAGAATTTGACCTATTCCTGCAACAGTGCCAAGTAATTACAGACCATACAAATACTAGCAGCTTGAATTAGCTAAAACTATGTATTTAGGGTTGAAACCTATCATTCTTCATTTGATTTTTCCCACAATAACTTCAGTCTTCTTTATACCTTTTCTGTGCAGACTTTCTTCCCTATTATAGCTTGGTGACACCAATACCGGATATTTTGAAAAGTGCCAGTAAAATTACTGCACTTATTTTTAATTCTCCTATATTGAAAAAAACAACAGACCAAATCAGAAAAGATGAGGATTTTCATACACCAGTGCTTTACAAAAAAGACCAAAAAAAGGGTAGAAACTTTCTGCACAACATCTACAGGAAAACATAGTCCCCAGACTAAAGAGTTTACAGTTTAAATAGCATAGAGGGCCAAATAAATAGGAGGAAAAATGAAACTAAGGCAGGCAAAGTGATTGGATATGTCACACAGTAATTCAAGACTGGAGTTACAAGCAAGTTCTTAAGCACCCTGAGCTACACTTCCTTACTCTGTCTGCTATCCTCCTTTCTCTAATAACCAAAGAAGAGAAATCCCGTCCTCAGAAACCTTTCTGGCTAATCTCTTTTTTTTTTTTACTTTTTTTTAAAAAAAATCTTGCCTATTTCGTATCAAACAATGTTTTGGCTTCCTTTCAATTTAAAATATTTCTTGCATTACATAGTCCGCAGCGACTTAATCATGTTATTAAATTGGTAAAGTTTTATAAGTAACTTACCTTTAATCAATTGACTCGGGGAATAGAGAGTGAGAATGAATATTTTGCTTCAGAAAGGAAGGAAAATTGCACTCCCGTCCTCCCCATTTAAAAATACATTTTTGTCCCTTCTTATTTGCTTTTGCCTTTTACTCTCCCAAACAACCTTATAGAGACGAGAGATTAAGCTGCAAAGTTGACATTTGTTGTAGAAACAGACTTATTAAGGAGCAGAGCCTCTTGTTCTGAAGGATAAAGAGGCTAAAGAATTCAGAAAAATCACAGAGGTTTTTTACTTTGTTTTTCTGCCAAGTTTGTAAAATACACTTACACTGGAAGGCTGCAGTCATGGTAGAGATGAGCAGAGCTAATAATGTAAGACCTACTCGTAGCTTACAGCTCTCAGCTAGTAACCACTAGTTTTTTTGGGCTAGTTGATGAGGGTTGCAAGACTAGGACAACAGCAATAAAACCTATTTGAAACATACACAAACATTTTGTAGAAAAGATCAAAGAATTCAGGAAGTGGATACTTTTATAAATAAATCTGCAAAGTGTGAAGGAAGGCCTCATGTCCCCAAGGATGACTTACTAGACAAATGTAGGCAAAATATTTTAGAAGATAAAAATATTTTCAATATTGTGATATGTGGGATTGTACTTCATTTTATTTTGCTTAGAGAGCCTGCTATGCATATAAATCAGGGATTGTATCCAGTGATGCAGAAACACATTTACGGGGCAACAACTGAAGCAGCATGTTTGAGCTGTTTAGAAGCAGAACCAGGAACAGACCTTGAGAGGGGATGGGCACAACCCAGCTCCAGCTGCCTATCAGTTAATGCCTTGCATAAGTCTCACTTCTGTTTACAGAAAAAAAAAGTTCATTACTTCACAAGCATGATTTTATACTACTTTTTTTTTGATAGCTAGCTGAAGATCAGTTATCACCGTGTAATGTAACTATCCACTCTTCACTGACTAGTGGGATACCATATCACCAGTGTAAATTGGGTTGAGTTAGATAAACCCATCTGCAGATATATAGTATTCAAAGACAGAAAATTCTCCTGCTACCTTGTACAACCTGATAAGAAGATGCTTTTGGTAAGCTTAGATTTATGTGAGACTGGAGAAGCAGGTAACAGAGCAAATCTTTGCCAAGGAATTGTCTTAATGAAACGCAGAGTGCTTTACAGCAAACACAACAGACAGCAAACAGGCCCTTGGAACTGACATTTTCCAGTGTCTTCTATGTAGACCTGAAAATCAACAACTGCACCCATGAATAAATAAATAATTAAAATGTCCCTTAAAGGCTACAGTCCTCTCAGGCTTGTTCATGCCCTTGGTTAGTAATTTGTGCAAGCTGCCACCTTTGTTCTCCTGAGACAGTACACAAAGATACCAGGATGGAGGGTAGCAGATCCTCCAGATCAGTTTTCTTTGCTGTTTGCAAAACATTTGCATTAAGAATTTAGAAAATTCCTCTAGTTTATTTCCAAATTGTAAAAGGAGATATCTCCCTGTAAACTTTTCTAATGGCAGTTTGTTTGCTTTCTTATTGGCATCATCAATGATGAAAGAACAACATGTCTTGAAACGTTTAGATGGAAAGTTAAGAGAAATTTAATCTGGACTTGTTCATGACAATTTGCATGTTTTTCTTTTTACTGGCTCCAGTTGACACCAGGAACATTTGGATGGTAGCAGATAGTGTCTAAATATTACAGAAGGATCAGAAACAACTCATGGGCAGTATTTTTTGCTCTGATGGAGAAGCTTTAGACAAGATGCATGACAAACTGAACATTTTGCTGGCAGGATCCCCTCCAGACAGGCTCCAGCTAACCAGCCAGCACTTATAAGAAAGTGACACTGACTCAACTCGCTTCAGTAAAGAGAAGGGCAGATTTCCATTGGCAAACATCATGGACCATTTGGAAAGACTATCTCTACTTCAGGTCAGAACTCAGTTGGATCAAAATGGTGAACTAAGTTTTTGGGGAGCTCTGTGGTAAGTGTAGCTCACAACTGGTAATCATAAAGCAAGGGCTTTTCTCTGCTGCAGATTTGGTAAGAATGAAAAAGATTTCCCCATCTGTGGCAATGAGCCTGTGTCAGTCTCCATGTCTCATACCATGATCTGATGATGTAGTTTTTATGTGGTGGTAAACTTCCAAACCAGTGTGACTGATGCCACATGCTGCTCTGACAATGTTTCCTCTTAATATAGTAAATTAGTTCCAGCACTGTGGTGGCTTCGAAAGTCAGTTATTCAAAATCTGGCAGCAGCTAAGTAGAACCAAGTGATTTTCATAATGTATTTTAAATGAAAGTCATGAAGAAAAATCTCTTCTATTAAGTGCTTGAAGTGTGCTTTTTCCCAATACCAGTTCCTTTGAAAATGTACATGCTGACTGTATAGCAATACATTGTCCTGTGAAAGGACTGTCATATGCTATTAGGTAAATTTATTTTCTGTAGCTGTGGAGCAGAGTTGGTCATATTATTTGTTTCAAGTAAATTACCCAATGAATCTTTTTTTATGACTACATTATTTTTGACTAAGATCTATCATTATTTGACTGTTTCTACAGAATGCAGATATTCTCTGGTGAATCATTTTTTTCCTATGTTCCCCCTCCCCATTCCTCCTTCATCATTTGTCAAACAAATTAGCTGGCATATTGTATGAGGCTATTTACTTCTGTTGTTTAATCAACTTTCAGAAAATTATCAGATCAAAGCAGAGCTGCTCAGAAATTCCCTGAAACGTTTTTGCTTTCCATACCAAGTATATTCCTTCAGGAATGCAGTTGTGTTGATGAGACTTTCATCTGATCCCTATCACAGGCAGAAACTGAAAAAAAAACAGCCTGGTGCCTGGGCATCTACCGTCCCAGGTGGGTCCCTGGAATATAAAAGAACAGGTTCTACATGCGGGGGTGGAGGGCCTGGGGGGGGGGTGTGGTGTGTGTGGGGTGTATATGAATGAGTGTGCACATGGTCATGTGCCCATAATGGACAGGAGGCTGCTAAGCACACCAAAAAATGTCAAATGTCTGAAATCCTGAAAACCATTTGCAATTTGAGTATACTTTCCTGCGTGGCTGTAGCATGGATCATATATATTTTTAATAGAAGGTGTGCTGCACTGGTTATTAGGACATACACTTAGGGTGGAGAAAGATACTGGGCACTCAGGATGGCTTCCACCGCTACTAATGGCAGTAGTTTACTAGCTAATTAATTAGACTAAGCCAGTCATGAGGGGCTTCCTTTGTAGTGGCACCTCCAGAGGATGATTCGTCCCATACGGATGTAAATATCTAAGTAAAGGTAATTCTCCTTCGATGTTTCTCTCTCTTGGACTGAGATAAGGTGTCTGGGACAGCTAAGACTACACACCTATCTTAGAGAAGTCTTAATTGAGGTCCCTGTAATCCTAATGTTAACATAAAAATGTCTAAAGCCTATGGTGCTCCCTGCACAGAGCTGGTTCTCAACTTTGGCCCTTCAAGGAGCTGTGCCAGCCTTTCTCCTTATAGTCAAAGATTTTCATGACATCAGTGAAATCTAATATTGGGACATGCTCCAGAAGAAAATAAATTGTTTCTGTCGTTCAAAAAGGAAAAGAATACAAGAAGTGTGACAATGTTTCTAGTCATCTAAGTTTTTAAAAACCTCACATCCTTTATGTCATATCCACCTTTCCTCTCCTTACCATAAGTGAAAGCTTACCATAAGTGAAATGACCCAGAATCTGAGATACCAGGTCAGAAAGGCCCTTCACAGTGTTACCACTGCCTATGTGGTGAGGGATGTCATCTCTAATTTTAAACTTCCAGATCCTCCAGGTCCACGGTAACACATGGATGCTGTGCTACAGTTATGGGGGATGTAATAAGGAGATGGTGTGTCTGTGCCAAGCAACTTTTAAAAATGGGCACACTTCACTTTGCTGTTCCCCAGTTTGTGACTTCTAGAAAGGCTGAATATGGAAGCTTCTGCCAATTCACCTATGTATCACAGGTTCATAAGGATCAAATGTAGTCACACTATGTAGTTCAGACTCCAGGTATTATGAAATCCTTCACTTCTCCCATCTGCTCTTGAGCCTCATCAGTGAGCTCAAGAATTTGCATTGAATTACAGTGCACCTGAAACACGTCTCCTAAGAGCTTCTGATCTTGTTCTTGAGCACTTCCTTCCCCTTAGCAACTTTTTCTAGAGGTTAGTCACTTTCCTTTGCAAAAAACAAGCCTTAATACTAATTTGGATTCATCTGATTATAGCTCGCAGCCATTGATTCTCATGATTTTGATTACTGGGTTAAAAGTCCGTTAGTCATGGTGTTTCCTCCATGTAAAATTCTTGTATATTTTAGTCAAGCCACCTCCTGTCTTCTTTAGCATGCCAAAGAGATTTAGCACTTTGAATCTCTGTAAGGCATTTTGCTCTATCTCTGTAGCTTCTTTCGTTATATACTTCTTTCAAATTTATATTCACTGCCTTCAAACGTGGATCTTTCAGCCAGCAGTTACTCTTTGTCACAGCTACAGCTCATTTTGATTGTTCAAAATACTTTTTCCTAAGCAAACCCCAAATTTCATTCCTTTTTCTTCTCCCAGTCAGTTTTGACTCTAATTTTCCACATTTGACAAATTAGATTTTCTTAGAGCACTAAGCATACATGGTGGGTTGGAAAAATGCTTTGCTTGCCCTACTGAATATAACCAGCTGTCCCTAAGCAGCTATAGCCTTCTCATGCGGGATACATTCATCTTCATCTATCTGAAAAAAGTCCAAATGCACAGTTCCTGGACTGAGTGCAACACCACTTTGTAAAGCATTCTAATATTTGAACTTTGACATCTACAAGATAAAGCAGATAATAAAAAAATATAATAAATTAATCTAAAACTTTTGGGTTGGGGCTTGTTTGGTTGGTTTACTGGTTTGTTTTATTGTTAGGAGAGAAAGATTATTTCACTACAGGCTGCATTGGCCCTCCAACCTATGTTTACAAAAATCAAAATATCAAAAACCACATATATGTAAACAGGTCTGACACATTGCAGATATGTGTCAAAGGAATAGCCTAGAGCAAGCCTAGTAGCTAAGAACAAACAGCTATCAGAAGGTGTCCCTGGGCTGTAGCAGTTAGCACATGGATTCATTTGCTGAGAGAGTTCTGCATCCTGAGCTATAAATTACTCAAACAAAAAACCTAAATGGGTGCTAAATATGCATCCTGTCTACACAGTGTTGTGTTAAAGATACCTGAGCTAGCTCTGAGGACAATAATATCTCTATGCAGCATAGTGCCATGCACAAATGGTAGCTCCAGTCCCAGGAGGTAGCATAATGGGCACGTAGGACCATCAAGCCAGATTTCAGCAAGGTCTGAGACTGCTCCTACTTCCAGAGCTGGTGGTTTCAGCACTTGTCCTACAATCGTTGCACCACACCATTTTTCATGATATCGTTGTTGACCTACCACCCCCTTTGTGTCTGAGAGAGTAAGTACCACAGATGCTTCGTCTAACATTTTTTGATTGGTGTCCCTTCTTTCAACAGGACAATGCTTGCTGGTCCCTCCACTGTCACTGAATTATTCTTTTTACATGAACAACAAACCTCCATCTTTGCTCATCCACATCAGGCAGCAGTCCTCCTCTGCCCGCTGAGGAAACAGTCCTCCGGCTAGGGAACCTCTCCATCCCCTGTCTCTCTTGCAACACCCCCAACTAAATTGGCCCAAATAGCTCTTTTATTTAATTTTTTAAAAAAATATGTGTTTTTTTTATTTTACAGAACATAGAAAAGTGCTCTTCCATGTCCTTAAAGAGCAGTATGAATGAACATACACCCTGGAGTGCTGTCTCCATTCACATAATCTCTTTTACCTGCTTCCTCTTGCCTAGGCAGAGATTAGAGACAGCGATGATCACAACAGTCCTTTCTGGCACTAAAAATGTATGTAGAAGGACTAGAAAACCCAGACTTTCTCTTGGGAGCTTGTGTCTTTCTGTCCTCTATAATCATCTTCCACCTGCCTTCTGGAAGCCTTCTCCATTCAGCCTGTCCAAAAAGGGGCAATGGAACATTTAGCATCTGGAAGCCTCTGGCTGTGTTCACATCCTTTTTTTTTTTTAGCCTGTAGATTCATCTCATATTTCCTCCCTACCTTGCTGTCCTGTTATGTTTCTTTGCTGATGAATGTCACAATACTGCTCACCATTTCTGAGCAGAGCCATCTCTCAATATGTTTGGGTAAACACCCTGACAGCTTTGTGACTTAGCCAAGGTGTCAAGGGACTCACCTGACCATCTTTATTTCTCTTGCAGAGACAAAATGAATTTTTAATGTTCTCCCTATAAAAAAGTACTCAGTGAGCTTTTTTATTACAATTTTGTTGCTTCCTTGCCAGTAGCTTAAAGTTATATCCTCTGTACTTCAGTAGAACATAAAAGCTCCAACCTATCAAGGAGAGGAGATGCCACAGGAGGTAGCAGGAAATGGTGAAGGTTTCCTGAATAATGCATGGGCCAGGAATCAGAAAAAACTACCCCTTTTCCATGCAACCCTGCTTTCCCTCCCATCCTATGTCTGAGACACCAAGTCTTTGGGGCATGAATAGGCATATTTGGGTGTAAGCTCTATCTAGTCCATCCAGATACTAATGTAAAAAACCCTCTGGTACAAATCACCTGTACCAAACTATGGAGAAATTAAATCTTGGCAATCCTGCTTCACCCTGCCTCTGAGTAAATGCCCTTTGTGGTAGTGCTTCCTGGACTGGTGCAGACTCATCACCTGGGGGGGCTGAGTATGGGCTAATGAGCATACTGTACAGTCTCTGGAAGCAAGGTCAGGCTTCGCAGGAAGATTAGAGAGACGTGTTTTGTACATGCAGGCCAAAGCTCGACTAGAGCTGAAACTGCCCAGTGTTGTGTCAGGTAGCAAGAAGGGCTTTTTGAAGTACATTAATAGCAAGAGGAGATCTAAACAAAACATTGGACCAATACTTGTTGAAGATGGTCACCTGACAAATAGGGGTGAAGAAAAAGCAGAGGCATTCAATGCTTTTTTTGCCTCAGTCTTTAATAATACTGATAGACCTTGGGCTGCCTGGCCCCCTGAGCCGGAGGACCATGAGTATGGGAACAGTGACTTTCCTTTTGTGGATGCTGAAATTGTAAGGGATCAGCTGAATATTCACAAGTCCATGGGGCCTGATGGGAATCATCTCAGAGTACTGAAGGAGCTAGCGGATGCTGTGGCAGGACCCCTCTCGATCATCTACCAAGAGTCTTGAGAGTCTGGGGGGGGGGGTCCTTGCTGACTGGAAGCCAGTCAATGCTATTCCAATATACAAGAAGGGTGTGAGGGAAGACCCAGGGAACTGCTGACCTGTTAGTCTAACCTCAGTTCCTGGAAAAATTATGGAGAAGATTATACTGGGTACTAAGCACCATTAACAAGTTTGCTGATGATACCAAACCGGGAGGTGGTGTTGATTGTCTCGAGGGACGAGATGCCTTGCACGGGGGTCTAGATAGATTGGAGCATTGGGCAATGATTAATGGGATGAAATTTAACAAGTCCAGGTGCTGGATTCTTCACATCGGGTGGAGTAATGCCAGGCACAAGCATAAACTGGGTGAGGAGTGGCTGGAGAGCAGCCTTGCAGAAAGGGATCTGGGGTGATCTGGGGGGTGCAGGCTCAATATGAGTCAGCAGCGTGCCCTGGCAGGTAAGAGGGCAAACCTCATCCTGAGGTTCATCAAACAGTATAACCAGGCCGTCAAAAAAGGTGATTAATCCACTGTATTCAGCATTGGTGCAGCCTCACCTTGAGTACAGTGTGCAGTTCTGGGCCCCACAATTTATGAAGGATGTTGAAGTACTCGAATGCATCCAGAGGCGGGCAACAAAGCTGGTGAAAGGGCTGGAAGGCATGTCCTATGAGGAGCAGCCAAGGACTCTGGGTTTGTCTAGTTTGGAGCAAAGGAGGCTGAGGGGCGACCTCATTGCTCTCTACAGCTTCCTGAGGAGGGGAAGCGGAGAGGGAGGTGCTGATCTCTCCTCCCCGGTATCCAGCGATAGGACATATGGGAATGGTTCAAAGCTGCACCAGGGGAAGTTTAGCGTGGACATTAGGAAGCATTT
>VFFE01007659.1:335531-357624 GCA_008921705.1 Burhinus oedicnemus | reverse complement strand
CCACACCCCCAATCTGGATGGCTCTGTAAGGTTCCTATACAGACAGAGAAGCACAGGGCTGTGATAGTCTAGACTGCAGCGGGACAGCTGGAGTAGGTACTGCAGAAAGAGGGGGCAAATGTGGGCCTGCCACAATGTTTTCCATGAGTGGTACCCAGGGTGTCCAACACTGTCTTCCCAACCCAGGTTGATTCAATGTCAATGCTGACACCACAGAAGTCTCCAATTCATTGCTGCTGACAACAGCCAATCTCTTAAATTTTGTGGTCCTTGTGTCTGCTAGCACACCAGTCCCCTTTCCAAATCTATGACACGTAATGGAGATCTCCTTCTCTTTTCTCTGTGCTTCCACACAGGACCAAATTCTACTCTTGTTCCTTGTTAAATATCTAAGCCAAAAGCAAATACTGAAAGTCTGCTTGGATAGATTGTGAGGTCTGTAAAAGAGAGTATGTCTTCCTTCTTTCTGCTGCACAGAAATCAGCCTGCTTTTCTGTATACAGCCATCTTTCCTGCTCATCCCCACTGTCTCAGCACTATGCCATGGCTGATGCCGAGCCAAAGCTAGTCCTCTGGTGAAAAACTTTCAGCTAAACCTTCCCCAGGTATAAAAGGATAGATGGGAGGAAAGATGTAACAGAACATTTCTCTCTCTCCTTTTTTTTTTTTTTAGTGTGACACTAAAGGCAAGGTTGAGTTTTCAAGGTGAGAGGTAAATAATACATGAAAAATACTTTCCTCAAGAGTGAGGAAAAGTCAAGCCACAATCTAAACTTCTAGTACTTCCATGTGACAGCCTGGATGTGGGGGAGAGTCTTAGAGTAAAACAGCCTAGATCTCTTGTCTGCAATGAGCTGTGCTTGTACAGAGCAGTTGAAGATAGCAATGATGATGTACACAGACCTATATTCTGCTCTGGGCTCTGTTCCTGGCCAACTGGAGGGCAGTAGAAATATAAACTTTTTTTTCATTTTGGAGATTGGAAAGGCAATGTGTTAACAAAAAAACCCAAAAGATACAGAGCACAAGAGAGAGAAGAGCACAGAGGAGGCCCACAGGGAAAGAAAAATATTCAGATAATGGGATGAGGGCAAGGCTGGCAAACTTTGTTACAGTGAAACAGCAGATGGGCTATAATTTTAGTGACTCATCCCACAGATGGTTCAGCAGGTGGATTCTGCTGCGTTCATACAGTTTAGGTGGAAATTTCAGCTGCTGATCTTGACAGGCAGGGCAGCTTCAGTGGAGACAGGATCCTTGCTTTGCCTTGCTTTGTGCATGTTCTGTTCTGACACAAACTGGCAGTGCAGGTACAGTGCCCAGCACCACAATATTAGCTAGCCGTTACACTCTTTACGTGCCACTTAGATTCAGATTTTCTCTGTCATTTTTAGGAAGGAAAAAGTTGTCTACAAGTGGATTCATCACCTCATTTCCGCCAACCAGTCAAGTGACAAGTGCTGTTCTATGGAAAACAAAGATGTCTGCAGATTGCAATGATTTCTTTTTACAAAAAAAAAACCAACAGTCATTCTGGATAGCATCTTTGACAGAATATAACTTCTCCAAAGGATGAATGATCTTCCCACCTTACACTGTGGGTGTCTGGATTCCCAAATGGCCTATGAGTATTAATGCAATAAAAATGAATTAAAGCACAGTTATATTCCTAAGATACAACAAAACACTTCCACCTAAATGTTTTACTTGTGAATGTTGATGGGAGATGCGGATATGTAGGAAAGAACATTTTGACCGTCTTTCTCGTAAAGTACAACTTGCAAACTAAGGAGATGGACTAGCATATAAGAATATTCCTTTCTTCTACGTGTAGAGGTCATCTTGCATGTGCTCTTCTCAACAGACTGTCTTCACTTCAGATTCCAGCCTCTTGATACCAAGATTGAGAGTAGCAAGAAAAGCTTTAAAAAGATATGCAGGAGATTGTCATTTAATCTCTGTGTCTGGTCTTAAAATACAGCTAGAGAAAATGTAAGCAATTGAAGGACATCAATGAATAAATAAATGGCAAAGGGATGTGGGAAAGAAAACAATGGGAATAAGAATAAGTGATTTGGGTCAAGATATATTCTAGACGAGGGCAGTAGAAGAGATCCTGTTAAGGGTCCATACTGTAGGTTTTGGACTGGGATGTTCAGTGTTATTAAGTGAGAAATATTATCAGGGACATTAGGGAGAGTTTAGATTATCAGATATAAACTGAAGCAAAAATGCTATTAATGAGGTAAGACCCAGATATGCCTGGAGAGAACAGCTGACATACTTTGTCACTGCACTTTCTCCAAAGCAGCAGGAGATGAAGTTATTTCAGATTTTTGTTTTTGTAAATAATAAGGCCCTTGTGAAATTACTTGAATGTGGATGAGACTTGGAATGTATTTTTTTAAGCCAGAGGAGTAAGAAGAAATTAATAAAAAAAATAAAATCCCTTCTAAAAAAATTTTCTCAGCAGTAATGAAGGAAAGAATGAAGGAAAAAGTGGACTTAGCAAAGACAGTTATGTCCATAGTTGAAAACCCACAGTAAGAAAGTAAGAATTACTGAAAAAAACCCCAACCTTAAAAAAATAACTAAGCAAGCAAATAATCACAAGGCCAATTTTCTGCCTGGAATTTCACTCTCCACATCACTTCCGCTCACATTCACAGGGTGCTATGGATCTTTCCAGAAGTGCTGATTTACAGTGCTTCTCAAAGGTAAAAGCACTCTTTGGCAAAGTGCATAAGAACCACCTTCTCATCCTCTTTCCACTCCGTTCTAACTTTTTCCCCAATGACAGACTTCAGAAGATGTTCAAGACCTCCAGATAAGGAATGTTACACTGTCTCTACCTTATCCTTTCATGGACAGGATCAACATGTCAGTAACGTCATCTGACTCACTGACATTTTCAGGTAGCTAGTGATATACTCCACAAATGTGTCTCACCATTTCCTGCAAGTAGATGGGTAGGCAGTGTGCTGTGCATGCTATAGATTTTAAACTGGCATCACTAATTGAATGGAATAATTTCCTTAATGACATGTGCTTACACACATCCTGGCTAAATCTGTGCAGTGTGCAAAATTATAATGTATTGCCTTTGCTAGAGAGTCACATTTTGCTTTTATGATATAGTCTGAAGTACTGAGGTTCTGGATATGTTCTGCCCGCATCAGTTGTATAATGACATCCTTAGTTGATGTCTGCACCGAGCACATTCTAGGAACATGCTAATGAAAATTAGTAGCTCCATTGACTTCAACAGAGAAACACTGGTATAAAACCATTATGCAATCCCACCTCAATCACTGCATTTTATAGCTGGATTTCTGAAGTGCTCAGCTACACGATGGGCTAAGGCGTACTGCATTAATGGTCACACAAGTGCTTATAGAGTGGCTGCAATTAATCAGAAACACAATAGCTTATGACCCATCAAATACAAAATGAAATCCATATGTCATTATCATTAAGACGTAAAATCTATACAGGTATTTTTTCTGTTTGCTTGTGTCTCATTTCCAGCTAATCTTGATCCTTCCATCAGTGGTTCTTACCTGACGCAGGCCTATAATATAATTTCGTTAATCTTGGATTAAATTTTTACTAGACTGCATTTCTATTTCAGAGTTGGTTATTTTTTTGCTCTTAGCTATTCTTATAACATGAAAAACACAGGAAATTAGGAGCTGCTTGATTTTCTGAAAGAATTTATTTTAGTTTCCTGGCAGCTGTCATCATCAATGTCATAACTACACTGAATTAATTTTCTATGATAATGTGTCTGTCACACACAAATCTGAGAAGGTACATAAATATTTGAACACATCAGAATTGTATAAACAGCAGAAGTTAGGTGCCATCCCCAGATAGTAGTACTAGCTATGGCCTACCTCCAATTACTTATACAAAATTAATCTGTATCTGAAGTAAAATGTTCAACTCTTTTTAAGCATTTTCAATTTTTGAATATGTATATACGCTTGCATAGGAATTTGGAGTTTTCAGACTTGAAGATGCAACTGAGTCAGTCTCTTTCTTCAGGGGCAAAAGCTCTTTCTGATGTTAAAGGTGGGCATCCATCATTACTTCATCAGCATCCAGGTTTTCACCCAGAAGGTCACACCTGGCACACAGCTGCATATCAACGTCTTCTTGCCACTTGAACATGACAACGGGCCGTATTCTCAAAACCAGTGTTGACCTAATGCCAAAGTGCACCATCATGGGCTACAGAGGTGAGGTATTTACATATTCCCTTTCCCCAGCATATGTAAATCCCCTTTTGCTCCTCCCAAATTTATCAGAGCTCTAGAAAACTTGCTGAGTTGAGGAGGCCATGTAGATTACACTTGGCTTCTGGATGCATCCTTCGTTAGTAGGTGCCCTGAAGGAGAGATAAAGTAGCTATGCTGTGTTTGTGCACAAAGAGCTAGTTATTTAAGGTAGCTGGGTGCTTAAGCATGCAGATGGGCTCATAATGGAAATTTCAGAGGATGCTGTGAGTCAAAATCCCATTGAAAAATTGCATTTCTGAAAAATCTCATTAGGTTTTTATCTGAAATTTTAGGAAACCAAGTATCTCTAAAATTCCAGCCTTTACTAATAAGCTATTCCACTGTCCCGTAAAAGAACACTAGCATAGATTAAGAGGTTGATTTTGCTTTTACTATGCTAATGATTTCCCTGTTTCTCTCCTCACTACACTGCACATAAAACTGTAAACAAAAGTTTCATAACAGCCCTTGAGCAATTCAGAAAGGACTGGTAAAACATTAAAGATCATCAGCTTTAACTTTCATGTCTCTGTCCCTGTTTAGAAACTCTAGCAAACAGAGACTATATTCAACCATTATTCCATCTTGGTAGATGCACTTAATCTGAATATTTTATTAATCTCTGCCAGAAAAAAGACTGTAACTGAAAGAATTTCCTACTTTACAGCTTTTTTTATGAGCAAGAACCACTATCTGTTACTCACACTCCAGGAAGAAGCGACAAGGTTTTATGGCTCCAGAGTTTCCTGAAGAAACTGCTTTGTTGGGTTTTAAATCTCTGTCGATGGCTGAATTACCTGATCTCCTAAGGAATGGATGGGGAGGTCAGGTTTGCAAAAATACCACGAATAAACAATTCCCACAAGAAATTAAGAACTCTTCCCCCACACCTTCTTCTGCTTTTCAGCATCCCTCCTGGAAAATGCAAAATATTTGTTCATCTTCACTGATTCAAGAGTGTGCAAATGGCAGCTGTGACCAGAGATACTCTCCAAGTCATCCTCTGGTTATTGGCAAGAAATGGTGGTAGATATCCCTGACTTGTGATGACATGTCTTTGGCCTGGACTTTTAATAAATAATGCAAACATTTATGCTGATTCTGTACAAGTAATTTTGAAGTAAAATGGGGACGAAACAGCTTGAAAAGCCACTGAAACAATGTGGAGTTCAAAATAAACTACAAAAGAGAACAGTGTGTCTGCTGTCAAATCAAATGATTGTACAAGCAACCTTGGAAGGACTTGCTCACAAGTTTTGAGGCCAGGATT
This sequence comes from Burhinus oedicnemus, assembly GCA_008921705.1. Lineage (NCBI taxonomy): Eukaryota > Metazoa > Chordata > Aves > Charadriiformes > Burhinidae > Burhinus > Burhinus oedicnemus. The sequence goes on along the minus strand of VFFE01007659.1, from coordinate 352,074 downwards.
TACACCATGATGCTGCCTTGCATTTGCCAAGGTGGATCCAAACCCAATTTCCTCTTCCTCCCTTCTCTCTTCTGCCATATTTTAAATAGAATAAAATGAAACATTTGAACATTATGTGCAGTTTCAAACTGCAGCAAGTCAAGAACAGGCACAACTGATGCCCAATAGAAATTTTTGTTTTGCTTCCAAAATTTCTGATTGCAACCCTCTCTCCTTTGCTCTGCTTCTTTCTGCTTTTCATGCAAAAACCTTCTTCTTAGTCCCCCCAATCTTTCCCCCGCTCCCCAAATACATATATACTGCCATTTTCCAGTTTCTTATTGAAGTCTCTCAGTTATTCAGATGTGCTGGAAAAGAAACACAAGAGAACACAAAAGTAGCTAAGAAAAGTTACCTACTTTTTGATCTAAGGTATCCTTACCCCTAATAGTTAGCAATCTAGCTCTTCCTTTGAAATTCCCATGTTTTAAGAGAATTGACTGGTTATAAGGTGGGATGAAGCGGAAAATAAACATTTAATTCCTAAATGCCAAATCAGGTCAAGCTCCATAGAAGCAAATGTGCATGAGTCCATAGACGGAGTTTTCCTCGGGATATCTGAGGTGGCTAAGAGGGCTGCTCCTACTCATCCTAAATAAACATGCCTGTTCAGCAAGCCAGAAACGTCTCCCTCCCCTTAACTGGATATTTGTTTAAACAGAAGTGAGGGGGAAGGACAAAAGACAAATCCTCTCACTAGGAGCAAAAGCTTTTGATGAAATAAATTTCATCCACAATACTATTTTGAATTTTATGCACACAGTGTTTTTTTAAATTTTTACTCACACTGTCCCATCCTCCTTTCTTCTCTTCAGAGTATCTCACTGCACAATAGCAGTAGAGACAATCATGCTTCAAAGGAGGAAAGATGCTCTATCATTTAGGGTGCAAAGAAATGTCCCCTTTCATTTCTGTCATTGGGAAAAATACGGAAGTTTTGTGTTCCTTTTCAAGTATTACCACTGTCTTTTTCACTTTGAAAAGAAACAGCCTCCATGCCTAGTGCAGAAAGTGTGATTTTTTTTTTTCAAAGGCAAAGTGACTGTCGCAGAAAGACAAGCAGCTAGCACGTGGCCACAGCGTTTCAACTGGCAAGTGTCATGAACTACTAAGATGAGGGCAGAAGTAATGCAGTTTTGAAGCAGAGCATCAATCAAGCCTCAAAGCCTTACATTTAAAATGCTTGCCAGGTGAAATATCTTTGTTCAAAAGTAAAGCTACTGAGAAACAGAACAAGGCACAAAACCCGCACCACCAACCAAAACCAATCTTACTTCTGTTAAAAAACCTTAATTTTGGAAAATGTTTGTTCTTCTTGTGCCAAATGGAGGGAAATGAACCTGAAAACTAACAGACCCCTGAGTGCCCCTCCCAAAATGGCAGAATAACAGTTATCCTGCTGCTATATTGGTGTATTTATGTGCAAGCAGGGCATATGGCTGGCAACGCTTTTCAGGCATCTGGCATGCAGCCTGCCTGCATGAAGATCCAGGCTGCAAGAATTGGTCTCTTCAGCCCTTGCACAGCTCCACACTTAGTAAAACACTCTGGGCCTTGCTCTGCAAATGTCTGAGGTATGGATGAGAAAAGGAGTTCTCTCTGGTCTTTTGTTTTATACCAGGAAGGTGGCGAAAAAGTCTGAAAGTGACCTCCAAGTGAGAAGTCTTCTAGCACAAAAGCCTCTTAGAGTTGCATAACATATCGTTCAGCAAAGCCTTTTAGTGGCTTCAGTCTCCTGATGGCTCTTGCAAATATCAAAAAATGTCACCACTGTTTTCCCTCCATGTCTCAGCAACACTTCAGCAGTTTTCCTTGGGAGAAGTTTATTCCTAACTGTGATTAGCAGGTAGACCACATTCTTTTTGTAATCCCATACTTTTCCCCAAACAGATGTTAACTCCAAGGCTGAACCTGCTTCATTTTTATACAAAGGGATATTGAACATATTGTGATATTGTATCATAGACATAATTTTCCATTAAAAGGATGTTCCATTATACAATTCAGCACTTGAATGTTTGGAAATTCCAGAATTAAGTTACCTATAGTTAGTCTTCCCATTGCACAAGTCTTATGACAGTACATAATAATATGGTCCTATATTATATGGCTCCTCCTGGATACCTGTTGCACTCAATGAATGGCTAGTTCTTCATTATTTATTTCTATTTCTTTCCATTCATGGTGTGGCCTGATGTAATACATACCAGTTCTGATTTACTGCAATGCTTCCAAATCCTCCTCTTGGGACAGAATTACTAATTCTGCAATGTATCATTACGGAATTGGACACGTGCACACAATGAATATTCAGTAATGCACCTTTATGGCACATTTGTGAAGGGATGTGTTTTTTTTCTGTTCGCACTGTGACCCAAACTGTATGGCTGGCGATGCTGTTGGGGGTGCTGCCAGGTAGCACATAATTGGAACTTTGATTTTTCAAAGCAATTATAACTATTTATTTTTTGTGATCACTCATCCAATAGCTTTATAGACCAAACTGTGGGGTTTTTTCAGAAGCTGTATTTTAAAATAAATGTTTTACAGGAATTATGCCGCTTTCCATGTCCTAAAAAAAAAAAAAAGGCATAGAAAAGAAAAAAAAACCCCTGTATCCAGAACAGTACCACATTACAGCAATGTTACAGCAGCTGGAGGGTGGCAAACTCCTTAAGGGAATATCCAGAGCTGTTGTGGTGAATGTGGCAAGGGAAGGGAGGCAAAGTACTTCCTAAAGTGACTTTTTAGAAAGGCGTCTTCATGGTGGAAGAGTGTCATCTTAAACTGATAGCTTTGCTTTTTTAAGGCCTTTCTTTTAAATTAGCTGCCAATCTCAGTCAAGTTCCTTTTTCTTTCTTTATAGTCATTTCCTTTCCTTGTTTGCTTCTCCTTTCACAGAATTTTGTCATTTTGCCATGCTTCTCACAGTCCATTATCATCTCCCTTAGTTGAATTGGAGGTGTTTTTTTCCCAGCACATGGAAGAAGCAAGGGGAATCCCAGTTGATGAGCTGGAAAAATTAAAGCTAAGCTAATTTGTCAAAAGCATCATAAACCCCCACAGCTGTTTGGTTTTTTTTTCTTCAAGCAAGTTTCCTTCTCTGTTTGTGCACCTGTCAAATTTGCCATCCCTTATAATTAATTTATAATATAAAATGTTCAGGTGAAATAAACTGGTAGCCCAGCTCCTGATTTCCACCTTAACAGGCTATCTAAAAACCAATTCTCATTTCTTATTTACAGCCATTACACCTTTGGCCATTAGTCCTGAGGCAGAGGACTCCTTTATATGGTGCTGGAGTCAGAAAGTCTGGTATCTCCACAAGCACAAATGAAGGCAGCTTCCCAGTGGTAAGAGAATTTCTGGGCACTGAGTGCTTTGCTGCTTTTTTTTCTGTGCAAGTGCATATGCAATCCACTTCACCCTGCTAAACAAGAGGTTTTTTAAGTGCATTATGACTATATATCCCCAAATCCAGAGACAGTTACAAAAACAATACAGCAGGTTACAGAGCAATGTTTTTCAATGGGTGGGTTCCTAATATAGTTTTTTTTGGGGGTGACCTTAGGGATAGATAAGAACCTGACAGGAAGAGGCAATTTGGATAACAGTGATTGCGAAATGATGAAGTTCAGAAATCTGAGACGAGAAGGATAAGACACTAGACGTGGCAAAAACCCCAGATTTCATGTACAAGGAATTGGTAAGATAAAACCAGTACCATGCAAAATGAGTTCCCGGTATCACTGAGCATAAAAACAGGCAGGAATTTGGTTGTGTGAATGCAACTAACATGCCTAGAGGGCAGAGACCTTGTTACTTAATGGTGAGAGAGAGAGTCAATGGAGCAGGCACAGAGAAGGTGAAGTACTTTTCAAGAAAACAGCTAATTCTGATCAGATACTAACTTAAGCATGTGAGGGTGATATGAACATTTACACTGTGGTCTAAATCATGCAGATTACCAACTTGGGTCTATTTGCAGATGTGATTTCAGCAGGGCTGGCTCTGACAAGGTTTCCTACCAAAGTAAAAATGCGGTCAGAATAGCCACACTCTTTCCAGATTCAAGGCAGTGTAGGACAGTAGCAGCAATCAATGCAAACCTACAAGTAAATTAAACATATTGCTCACCTTTGCGGTGCCTTGCGCTATGGACAGGGAACAAGGTATTGGAATCAGACTCACAGCAGAAAAGGAGGTGTGTTGATCCAGGCACAGAGCAGGAAGGTATTAAGCCTTCAGCTGTTCCTTCTACCCTATTTATGCTGTTTGTTCTCTTTTCCCTGGGGGCAAAATGGCACGAGCAATGTTTTCTTATGTTTTATGTTAGCTGTGCTGTGTGTTTCATTATTCGTAATACAGTCTATGAGTAGACCTTACACTGGGGACAGCCTAGATTTTATTGTTTTTTTGTTTGGTTGGTGGTTTTTTTTTAATTTCGAGGCCTGGGTTCTCAGCCACCTTTTTCAAGTATCTCACATCATAAACATGTCTTTCTCACAATCTATCTGCAACACTACCCACAGCTAAGAGAGCTGGGTTAGAAAAATGAATCCACTGTGCAAATTGCCAGATGCACATCTGATGATCTTGTAGTTTCCAGTTGAGAAAAGACTCATAGCTCAGGCTACAAGCATTTCAGAAACTTGTCCAAACCAAGGGTAAATTACAAAGCAGTCACTTCTCCCCATGCTAAGTACCAGATACTGCTAGCGACAACGGCTACATAAGATGAGAGACTTGACTGTTTCTTCTTGTTGATGATTGATTCCTTAAATCCTACAGATGTTTTGCCACTTTCCTATTGAACCAGTCCAAAGTGCTGGTTATTCTTCACCTTTCTGTTTTGTGTTGCCTTTCCAACTGCAAGCACTAGGGGCAAGACTGCGGCTTTCTCTGTGTATTTTCAACTCATGCATTTTGGTGCTCTGAATTCATTAGCCTCTGGTTGCTACCTGTGTGATGCCACAGCTTGTGGCTGCTGACACAACCAGTAATGACAGAACCCGTGATGACTGGGCCTGAATTGTGCAGAAAAGAACAGAAATTGAGGTTTTTTTTATAATGCTGGGATTCAAGGTGCCTGGGAGGAGGCAGGTTTGGAGCTGAATTACTTTGAATTTGGTTCATTTTAGAACACTGTCATGTTGGCCAATACTGTCAGTAACAACATCACTGTAAATACTACAGGTTCTTGCCATGTACATTCAAAATAATGCCTATACCAGAGATTAAGGCTCATCTCTCCATAAAAACAAGCTTATGCCTGATTGGGATGGAGACTGAAGCACCCAGGACCATTGAAGGAAATAAGTCAGGTATGCCATGGTTTCTGGACTATAAAAACTTCTGCTAGAAAAGAGTGACTTGGCCATCAAGACGCTACACATCTTCTACGCAGAAAGCACTTCCTGGCCATTGAGTTGATTTAGTGTGTGAATGTGTTAAATATCAATGTAAGGTATCACATTACTAAAAGCTTCCTATGTTTGCTATATCTTTGCAATATTTTTTTATTTAGTAAAGACCTAAATAAATGGTGGCCCCTGCAACCATCTTTGGTCCTGTAATATATTAAATCAGTCACAACAGTACAAAAACTGAAGGCCCATACTCAGCCCAGTGAATTTTAGACACATCCCAAAGGCTCTTGAAATGGAGCTCAGCCATCTCTTGAGGGCAATTTAGTTCACTGAAGAGCTGAACTGTCCCCCCACAGAATATGTTACATAACTATGACAAAATTTTTAACTTAGTTTTTCATTTGGCAGGCTGAGGCCAAATCTCAGCTCTGTAAACCCTGAAGAGGTCATGCATGTTTTGAAGAATATTGCACAGCCCTATTTCCTTTCAGGAATCTGCCATTTTGTCCAGAAATGAACATGCCACAACTTGTTTATTTTCACAAATACACCTTCCCTAACTTTCCTTCATTTTTTGTTGACACTTACTTTGATTCTTTAATTATCTTTGCATTGTTTTTCTGTTCTCTTTTTTTGCAAGAACTGTCCATCTAGCAAGGTCAGTCCCATGAATTCTACATTTATTATACAAAACAACAGTGAATAAATAACAGAACTTGAACAACACCGGACCTCTGACTGGACACCTGCAAATCTCTGACTAGAAAGTGCCTGACCACAGGATATATTGCCATTTCTTTATTCTACCTCAGTGTTACAATCAATCAGCTATTTTGCAGTCCATCTGAGTGTATTACAGGAATTGATTTTTGAGATGTGAATTATGTAGAAAAGGCTTCCATGACTTTATTAAAATCCATTAAAATTTATTAAAATTGGATACTGTCCCTGCAGCCATTTATCCCAGTGTCCTCTCAGATAAGCAACTGTGTTCATCTGAAATTTGTGGCAATACTTACATTTTAGTCAGATAAACCAGCTGGAAGAGTATTTCTCAAAAATGTAATTTTCCATTGGAAAACACAGGCACATGAAAACACTAATTTTCTCCCCAAGAAAAGGTTAGTTTATGTAATTTCTTTTTTTTTTTTAAAAAGTTCAAAGCGAAAGTCCTGAGAAATTCAGAATTCTGGCATTTCCAAATTGCAATGTTTGTTGGTTTCTTTTTTTAACTGACAAAACAGATTGTTTTGAAATATCAGTTCATTTTGAATGATGCATAGTTCAAAATTATAATGCTGACTTAGGAGACAATAAATCAAAGTTTTGAGGTCTCCTAGAACAAGTTCAATTATTTTGGTTCAGGTCCTGTAAGAGGAAAATGCCTACACTCCAGCACAAGTGGATGGTTAAAGCTCAGATATTGCAAAATATAGATCTATTTAATGTGCAATAAACTCTAAGGTTTTAATACAAAACTGATCTCGTGTTTGAGACCTGCATAGGTAGAACCCAGGAAAAGAAATTTTGAGAATAATTAGCAAGAACAATCCATACAAAAAACCAAGATGGACATGGAGCAGGAGATGTTGAAGAAAGATAGGTTACATATAACAGAAACAAGAAACAACTCAGGATGTTTGACACCTCATGGGAATGCCTGGATCCCACATGTATGACCCTACATGTAGACAGACATTCATGCTACACAGCACACAATATGTTCTTTATATTCAGGGGCCAGATGCACTTCTTTAGTCTGATAAAGAGCAAAGACCTATGTATTCAAGACCAGGATTTGCACTGTCTCTCATGGCAATTTTGACTTCGGGGAATTACAGGCCTGTCTTGTAGGTGTTTCATATCTGCACAGAAGAGGGGACACAGAAAATAATGCATGGACTTTGCTGCCCATATTATCTTAAACACATGTTTATGTGGCAAGGTTTTGGTAGCAGTGAGGGCTGCAAGGGTGAATTCTGTGAGAAGACACCACAAGCTGCCCCCATGTCAGACACAGTCAGTTCCAGCCCTCTCCAAGATGGACACGCCACTGGCCAAAGCCTGAGCACATCAATGGCATTGGTAGCACCTCTGTGATAACATGTTTAAGAAAGGGTAAAAACTGCTACACAACAGCAGCGGGGAAAGAGAAGTCAGAACATGTGAGAGAAACAACTCTGCAGACACCAAGGTCAGCGAAGAAGGAGCGGGAGGAGGTGCTCCAGATGCCGGAACAGCAATTCCCCTGCAGCCCCTGGTGAAGATCATCGATAAGCAGGTTGTCCCCCTGCAGCCCATGGAGGTCCATGGTGGAGCAGATATCCACCCTGCAGCCTGTGGAGGACTCCATGCTGGAGCAAGTGGATGTGCCCTGAAGGAGGCTGTGACCCCCATGGAGAGCGTGTGCTGGAGCAGGGTCCTGGCAGGAGCCTGTGGAGAGGAGCCCGCGCTGGAGCAGGTTTTCTGGCAGGATCTGTGGCCCTGTGGGGGATCCACCCTGGAGCAGTCAGTTCCTGAAAGACTGCACCCCATGGAAAGGATCCATGCTAGAGCAGTTCTTGAAGGGCTACAGCCCATGGGAAGGACCCACACTGGAGAAGTACATGAAGGACTGTATCCCGTGGGTGGGACCCCATGGTGGAGTAGGGGAAGAGCGTGAGAAGGGAGGTGCAGCAGAGACAAAGTGTTATGAACTGACTGCAACACCCCATTGCTCATCCCCCTGCACAGCTTTGGGTGAGGAGGTTGAAAAGTCCGGAGTGAAGTTGAGCCCGGGAAGAAGGGAAGGGTGGGGGAAAAGATTTTTTTCTTATTCCTCATTATCCTACCCTGTTTAGTTGACATTAAATTAAATTAATTTCCCTAAGTTGAGTCTGTTTTGCCAGGGATGATAATTGGTAAGTGATCACCCTGTCTTTTTCTCAACCAACAAGTTTGTTGTATTTTTCTCCCCCTGTCCTGTTGATGAAGGAGGAGTGATAGAGTGGCTTGGTGGGCACCTGGTGACCAGCCAAGGTCAACCCACCAGAACACAAGACTCAGAATACTGCTAAGAGTGAAAAAAACTGAAATAAGTCAGGAAGGGAAGAGCAAGAGGACACATTTAATCTAGTCTCTTTTGTAAATGTGTGTGTGATCAATCTGAAAGGATAAGGAGAAAAAAAACAAGGCCTGTTCTATTCTAAAGGGCTCCAACTTGGAAGATACCCTGCTGGGCAGGAGCCTGGAAATGATTAGGCCTTTGAATTTTTGTAGGTTCTGGAGCAAGAAGAAAATCCTGTGTTTCCAACTTAAGTTTGTCCATCTGACAGCAAGGAGTGATTATTTTTTTTAACGTCCTTCACACAGACTGTTTTGCCTGTTTCAGAAACCAAAGACCTAAGTTTGAGCACTGAGTGAGGTTAACTATCATAACTTCTATTAATATTCTCTGATTAGAGCCTTTAACTGTGCTGTACTGGGAAACACACTGTTTCCTTTTGTAGTTACTCGTATATAAAGGTTTAGATTTGATTTCCTTTTATCCTGTCAAATGCCTAGTTGTCAATGGTGGCTGTCTCTCTGGATCATGTATGTCTGTTAGGGATTGTCTCTGCCCCAATTTCACTAACGTACAGCTGGGAATTTGGGCTGTCTTGTCTTTATGGGTAGTGATTTATGTGCCATTGCAAAGCTAGTTTTGGTTACTGTTACGGAGTAGCACAGCGCCTTCTTATCTCTGTAAGAATGATGCATCTTTGCTGCTGTTTGCAATTTTGATATCTTCAAGGTGACTTCCAAAAGGGGAAAAAATTCCCTGTGCTTGTGCCTTTTTGCTTTTTTTTTTCTGTTTTCTCATGATATATGATGAAGTATTGAAAGCTGTTTTCCTTTTCCTTTTTATAGCTTTTTTCCAGAAATTTGGACTATATGTACACAGTGTTGCATGCTGATTGGCTTGTGCATGAAATGACAAATTCTGAGCAACTGTGTAAGGAAAAGCATCATTGAGGACAAAGAGGCTTTTTCAGTCAAACTGATTTAAATTTTGCTTTGTTTGTTAACAGTTCACTGCATCACCTAGTTAACATCTTGTATAATGGCTCTCTGTGTTGATGGTTAAAGGCTCTCAGTCTTTTCAGAAAATAAGTTTTGGCATTTTGGCTTGGGGATCTTTCTTCTTTCAAATTAAACCGGAAACAGTGAAGAATATATACATATTTCTTTCAGTGATAAAGAACCAGCCAAATTCAGAGGAATTACTCATAAAGCACTATTCAGTATTGGAAAACCTCTTTTCTCCATCATCAAAATATGAGAATTTTTTTCCTAAATTTTATGCAAATAAGGTTACAAAGTTGCAGATAGGTTGCACAGAAACATTTAATCATGCAATTTATGCTTATATGTTTTTTTTTAAAACATTAGTGTTGTCCTCATGATTAATGAAAAGTAATAACATTGTCCATACTACTAGAATAAAAAAGAAAGATATTTATCCAGCACATCTGATTTCTTAGACAACTTTCTTTTCATTTATCCTGAAAAAGCAAGATACCAGACCAACTTCATACATATCAGAAGATCCCAGCCTATTAGGGCTGGATGGGATTGCAGAAGGAATACAGGGTAGGACCATCTGGGCCTAAATACCTACATGGGTTTCTTTCTCAACCATATTGAGATTCATTAGGGACAGCATTAAGAGGACATCAAGCTCTCTGGAAATCTCAGTTTAAAGGTCAAATTATAGTCTTAGATTCTAAGGCAACATACAAAAAATGCACGTTTTGAGTTTTGTTTGTGCAATTTTTGAAGATTGCCTTCATTTTTCTTCCCTTTGTTTGATTTCCACTAAATAACAGACTGTCTTTAATGCCACCGCTCCCAGACTATACCTTATCATAGATATCATAGACTATACCTTGTCAAGATTTGGGGATGCCCATAAAAAAGAGGTAGAGACTGGCTTTAATTCCACATTACTGAAATTAATGAATATAGACCCCATGGACTTCATCAGTCAAAACACTGGGTCAGCTTGGAAGGTTGCTACAAGTAACGAGTCACCAATCACAGAATCACAGAATGGTAGGGGTTGGAAGAGACCTTTGGAGATCACCTAGTCCAAACCCCCTGCCAAAACAGGTTCACCTAGAGCAGGTTGGACAGGAATGTATCCAGGTGGATATTATTTTATCCAGTGGATAAAATGTTTTAAAGTGCCAAACATGCCTTAGGAACTTGCATCCTATCCACAAAGTGAAGTTCATTTCTGAGGTACTTTGGTGCTTTTGAAATGCTCTTCATGATCACTTGACTGATGCATGCAACTTTACACCAGTTGATATAAATCACAGAATTGCATGCCTCTTCACATGTAGCTGTAGCACAGTCATTTCCATACCTCCCAAAATGCTGATCAAAAGGAGAAACAAATATATGCTACAGCTGGCACCCTGGCTTGTGCCACCTAAAGTCACACTTGCATTTGAACAGTTATTTTGAACCCAGTTAGCTGGAGTGAGAAAGGCTGAATATACTTAAAAAAAACATTTAAAAATTGCATATTATTTTCAGCAAATAATTCTTTAAGCTTGATGAAATATGTTTTCATCTCCATACTTTTCAACTGCTCTCTGCCCCTAAAAATTTTCTGCTCTCAGACTACTGTCTCTGCTGAGATGAAAAATAACGTAGCAAATTTATTTACTTGTGGTGCCATAAAACTGTTCTTGAGTTAGTCTCCATTTTTTAATGGCAATGAGTAGATATTGTTGACTTTAGGCATTTAAGTAAATAATTTAACCATAATAGCACTACTAAACTTAGTATAAGTATGTCATGTTAAATATGCAGAGTAATAATCTGCTGTCAGTGTATTGTAATTCAGGCTCTAATGACTCCTCTGCCCTGTACATAGGAAAAGCAAAAGAAAAATAAAACAGAATTAATTTACAAACTCTTTATAGCACCAAGGGCATATCACTAACAGCTCTGACTTTATATCTTTTCACAATTAGATTTTAGATGAGAACCTGCAGCAGGACTAGAGACATTGATACAGCAGCAAGTCAACACTAGAGAGTACATGGCTTCAGTGGCACAGACTCCCTGTTAACATAGGCAGCCTCAGATACTCCAGCCAAGGAACAAAATATTTTGTATCTTCCTCTGGAGCCCCAAGGATAAATTCCCTTTACCTGGTTCATAAAAAATGAATTTACTTCCAATTTACTTCCCTGGTTGGGAGCCCAGTAACATACATAATGGATGACTCAGGTGAGAGAGTGAAGCTGTCCATTTTAAACACCGTACTCTTCCCCCCCCAATATCTGCAGTCCAAATGTTTAAGAAAAAGCACCTTCCTGCTGCTTGTAGGGTAACATCAGTGGCATTACTCAGTGAGAGACAGAAGAACTGCTTTCTGCATTAACCAAAGGCTTGCCATTCCCCAGTACAGCAGGACAGCAACTATCTTATCTTAAGCATTTTTCAAATGTGCTAGTTGATTATAAGTAATGTGAAGAAAGATTCAGAAGCAAAATCCTGGTACATCTCCTGCATGTTTGCTTAAAATGTGACTATTAATCTTCCTAGATGTTTATAACAGACTTTAAATACTGAGACAAAGGGAACAAAAATGCCCTCTCCCAACACAAAAACATGATTAAAAGATATTAACAAGGTGTGGAGGGCCATAAAGTCCCTTGGTGATCTAAGGCACCACTGGCAAGTGTCATGACACAAAATAAGAGGAAGAATTTGTGACAGGTTATGCCAATTCACATGAGTTGTACTCAGCTCCCAAGGCCCATTGCTAACTTTTTTTTTTCTCTGGGCTATCAGTAAATTAACAGACTTCATGTGGCCTGTCTCATAATATGTGGCCAAAACACTGGCACTGCCTTCTTCATGTTCTCCCCAACCAACTCTTACCAGCCACCTGGCCTTGAGGAGGGCTGCAGAGGGGCTCAGGGTCCCTGCATCTAAAGTTTGGGTAGCTCATAGAGATGGGTGAATAGGGAAATCTTGTCTGTCCTGTCCATTGAGACATTTGGCCTGAGTCATAGCTTCTTGGCATTGCTCTGAGAAGGGAGCAAAGGGAATTGAGCAACAGGCAGGCTGGCTAGAGATGGCTTATACAAATGGCCCAATACTGGAAAGTATTCACCTAGAGCTACTGCATAACCCCAACAGGCTAAACCAGGCACTCAACACAATCATCACAATGCCAGAAAGTAATCTAATGTTATAAAATAGTAATAATAATAACAACAAAAATTGTTCATGGGATCCTACCTAGCCTTTTCCCTACACCAAGGTTATCTCAAATATAACCAGATGAGCATTACAAAATACTCCCTGTCTCTCAGAGGCAGTTACTTTTAAAGACATCTTGAACTCTGACCAAGTGCCTCAAACTTGGGTCCCAACATCAACTTATGTCCCCACAGATAGCAGAACATTAAGTCACTGCCCTTCCTTTTCCATCTCCACAAAAACTGTCAGCAGTTGAGTATCCCACATACTTTGAAAAAGCAGCTTCTTGATATAAAACAACAGCCGGTGTGCAACCACATTCTTCACAAACACTATTGCTCCCCTGCCTGTTGGGAACAGAAATGTGGTTGTGGTTTGACAATGAGATGACCAGACTATGGCTTGGAGATGCTCATGCTTAGAGTTGAGTCCTATGGGCTTTTTCCATTCATGGAACTTGATGTTCTGGGGGAAATGCAGACACAACAGATTTTATTTATGAATTCATAGTTATTAAAGAAATTTTTTGAGTTTTACAAGGCAGTCTGCACTGTTGAGAAGGCTTAGGAAAAGTTTCTCGATGAGCAAGTCAAAGAGGCCAATTGGAAAACAAACTGAAGTGATGTCTATGAACCCCTCTATCACCACTGACTAGATATTTGGATGATGCTGACATGATTTCACGTCCTGATCTACTCTAAAGAGTTTATCATTCTTTTGGGCACCTTGGAGACTCTACATGGTCAGAAGAAGGCTGTGTGTGGCTTTCAGCACTTTGCAAGGAGACTCTTAGCATCTGGTGGGTTCAGGTTACCTGTGAGGGAAATTATACTGCTGACAGCTACAGATGGAGGTTACAAATGAACAGAAAGTGTTACAGATTTATAGAGACACAGCTGAAGGGTTAGGCTTGTGAAGGAAGGAGAATAATTTTTTTATTGCTCCAAGGAAACATGTTCACTGAATTGAATTATCTACAGAAGAATCAGAGTGATTTAGCTAAGAATTTGAGTACCCTGCTAATGATCTTTTTTTACAACATTAAGAATAAATGTTCTATGGCCTCCGGCTCCAGATGACATGACTGTGAGACAGGCGATGCACAGAACACCATAAAGAAGGAATGTGAGTGGGCTCCAGTATGAGACTCTGTCCTGGGTGGACATGAGCCTGTATGCCACTCTTTTCATCCTCCTGTAGCTGAGGTGTTCTTCCTGCAGATCAGTTGATCCCAAAGCAAGCCACCTATAAGCACCAGAGGACTGTTCTCTGTGTGCTCTTGGGCATCTATCCTGGAAAAAACAGCAAAAGCACAAAGAAACCAAACAACCTCAACACATTTTCTGCTCAGCGTAGCTGGTTGGAAGTTTTCCCTCTTCAGACAACGAATTTCTCATCCGGTATGGTCTTGCGAGACCTGAAGATTCAACATGAAACTGTTAGATGTAAGTCATCTGAGCATATCTACTTCAAATATGCCCCAGCAAGCAGGATGCTTGCCACATACTTGTCTAGTGTTTGGTGGTATTGAAGTCCTGGCTTTTGTCCCTTGTGTCACTCACAGGTTGAAAAGGCCACTAACTCTCAGAGGCTACATGGTTGCTGTTGGAGTAAGTAATGTTGTTTCACATGTTTTAAATCAGTGTGATGGATCCTAATAGGTTTGCTCTGTAATTCTTTTGCAGTGTGGCTTGTTAGGGCTTTTTAAGCTGAAGTCAAGCAGACGGCTCATTAGATTTTGAATGTCAAAATGTATCGAGCAACAAAGCAGTATCTAACTCTGAGAAGTATTATTAATGCAGACAGCATGTTTCCTTGGATGAAACTATATACTTTCCCTCCCTCTTAAATGAAGTGTGATCCAGAAGGTATAATTGCATTAGATGTGGAGTAAACTTGGAGATAAGCAGGTCATAAATCAATAAATAACTCAGCCTGCAGCCTCATGTTTTATTGATTCACAAGCTGTTTATCCTCAACCTACCACCATATACTCTGCATCAGATGCAATTATTGCTTAATTATCCTTTTTATGCATGTAGAAAGACTTAGATGTCTCATCAGACCAAGCAGACATCAGTTGTGAAGATACAGCAATCCTAATAAGAGGACTTTGTTGCCTTTGTTTCCTTTAGAAATGTATTAACTTCATTTGAGCCTTATAAAATCCTCACCCAACATATTCACTTGGTGATTATAATCACGCTATTATTGTTATTGCTTTGACTATTTAGGACATGATAACCTGGGTGTAACAGATTGTGCTTGGCATTAGGCATTTTCTGCCTAGGGAACTGGTATAGCTCTGAGCAAACTGCAGGACAAAGCAAAAAGGGTGATGTTTCTGAAGTAAACCTAGGTACAGTTCTCAAAAAGAGCTATCACTGAAGGAAATTCAGAGTGTGCCACATATGGGTATAGAGTTTTTAAAGTCATTTGGCCAAACACAAGAGACCTGTTTGCTTTGAATTTATGGTCTCAAACCTCAAGAACATTTGTGGATCTGAGGAGCTGAATATCCCTCTGTAATGCATAAGACAGTCATCCCAGCTAATTTCAACAGATACCTGAGCAGTGTGAGCAGCACCAGCAGCAGGGGACTCAGGAGGGATACACTTGGGCAGGGAGAGGCTTTACTGAATAGTGGGTGGTCCCGGAGCAACTGAGCCCGGACCCACTGACTGGAAGAAACAGCAAGGGGCAGATCCCGCACCTGGCAGTGCGACAGATTTAAGCAGGCTGAAACAATAAGCCCAGCTGCCTGCAACAGGTATTTCCAAGCCGGCAAATGCCTGGCAGTGGGTGGATGTTGCTGGCAGCATGGTGACCACCCAGCAAAAGGCAGCGTCCTCTACTTCTCCTGAGCTTCTAGCACCCGGTAGAACCAATACAGCCACAGAGACAGAGCTCTTGTTCAAGCATGTGACCACCCAGGTTTCCAGCTGTGGAATGTGTGAAGGGATATTCCTAGATGTGGAAAGTGATTGCAAGCAAGCCTGTGGGAGGTGTGACCCGATTGATGAACCACTGCTTGGTGGCTGAGCTGCAGGAGGAGGTGGGCAGACTGAGGAGTATATGAGAGTCTGGGAGGGAGACTGATCAATGGAGCTGTGTTTTGCCATCTCTAATGCATGGAAGCCAACTCAGCGTGGCTGCTACAGAGACAGGTCCAGGATCTGCTTTGTGCCAGGAGGAAGGCAACTTTACAAGGGATAAGGAAGGGTGGAAGATAAACCCCTCCCCACCCCCTAAGATACGCTTACAGAACGCCCTGGTACGGTACGCCCTGGGTACGACAGACAAAGCACATAATGAGATAGATGAAGAACCTATGCAAGCAGTCTTGCCAAGGTCAGAGAGACCAACCCCTTGCAACAAAACTTGAATTAAGACCAGCCCCAAGAAGAAACAATGGTGAGTTATGGTCACTGGTGATTCCCACCCGTGCAGAACGGAAGCACCCATTTGCAGACTTCTTTTTTCAGGGAAGTTTGCTGCCTCCTTGGGGCCTGAATTAGGGATGTCACCACAAGAGTGAAGAGCCTAGTACAACCTTCAGACTAGTCTCCATTCCTGCTCTTTCATGTGGGTGCTAATGATGTCACAACAAAAAGTCTGAGGTCAATCAAAAGACATTCAGAGCCCTGGGAAGAATGCTAAAAAAATTCAGGAGCACAGGTAGTGTTTTCCTCAACCCATCCAGTAATGGGGGCAGACTCTGGAAGAAACAGGCGAGCCCAGGATATCAATACCTGGCTCCAGGGCTGGTGCCTCCACCAAAACTTTGGGTTTTTGCAAGAGCCTTCGAGGCAGAAGGTATGTTGGGGCCTGACAAGATCCACCAAGATCCCGACAGGGAGAAGACGCCTTTGGGTGTAAGCTGGCAAGAC